>JAZGTJ010001010.1:0-68544 GCA_036877575.1 Botia almorhae
TTACCTGCATTGAAATCACCCATGTACACAAAAACACCTACACACACATCTTTTATGGCTGCTTGTAAATCTCATGTCTCAGACTGTCTTTCTATGTGTGTTTAAGGCCTCTGCAAGCTTACATGTCTTGTTAGCATCAGATGCCTCTTACATTTGTTCCACCATAGACACTGTAGTGCTTGTTAATGTATGTTTAAACAGCTTCTTGTGTTTATCCCTATTCTAGAATTCCACTTAGAGAGGANTGACATCACCCCACCCCCCTGAACTCACAGGTTAGTTACTTAATGAGCTTTACAAGCAGCTTCTATCTGGTCACCAAACTTTACTGGTCACCACATTCCAACACACTGCATACGATGATATCGCACCAGTGAAGATATGCAACACAACCCAGGAAATCCTGTATGACAGTCAGGCATTACCACACTTTATCTGATCATCATGTCTTATCCTCTGTGATAAAACTATAGTATAGTAGTAATTGTTGATGCTAATTTGGTTCTCTTTCCTGTTTTCTTGTGTTTGCATGTGAAAGTTTGTGCATCCATTTCTCTGACAGCATACAACCCCAAGGCAGCAGCCACAGCAGCAGCTGTGGTCAAAGGTACGAGAACTTCTTTCTACATCCCACACATGACCCTTGATCAGAAAGTGAGCTGACATCCATATATGTTTTTACTCCTGGGTTGTGTTATGTGTCTTTTAGTAATTCACTTTTATTACAGTGATTATTAAATCACTGTACATATTATGAAATTATTTATGTTTATAATAAGCATGTTTTTTGTTTTATTGTGAGCTCTACTCCTTCCCGCTCAGCTGGGTTTTTGGGTACCAGCAGTCCTGGGCCAATAGCAGATCTGTATGAAACAACCAATTAGAACTCAACAGTCAGTAGTTACACATCAGCGCTGCGAGTCCTGCTCCCAGCACTGGATTTAGCCATAGTCTTATATAAAACTATACAGACTCATATTTGTGATGGAGGCTACAACATTAGTATTTGGCTTAATGTGGCATATTTCCTGTTTTATGACTTAGTGTTATTTTAAACTAACTTCTTCTTCCCCTTAAATAGAGCTAAACCTGTAAATAATTAGATACGTTCTCAGTTAAAAAAGATATTAATGTAGTTTTCATAGTGTAATTCTGTTCTTACTGTCTTTTGGAGATTTGTATTCTATTGTGGGATATGTCAATGTCATAAGATTTTACAATCAAGAACACAAATCAGTTGAGTCAACATGTCCAAAAAGCATTTAGGAAGCATTTTGGAGCATTTTCATTTTTATGATTTTAAGAACTCAAGCTTGTTTTGTTCTGTGTATTTTTTTTTGACAAAAGTAATGAATTAAAAAGGATGGCTGTTAAAATCTGAAAATATTGTCTTTTTGTTGAAAGCTTAAACCTTTCTGGAAATTAAATATAAAAAGAAATTTCACATTTCAATGTCAAATTAATAAATTATTTTAAATATCTGTGACACTTGAGAATATCTATTTGATTTAAAACATTAACTAGTCATTTTGTTAGTGTTTTGTATTCACCTGCAACTTTCCCTCATAAGAGACTTGCCCACATTGATTGAAAGCAACACGATCGCTCATACACACATGGAAATCTTTATTTAAAATAAAATACAATAAAACAAATCTATCATAGTTCTATCAGACTGAAACAGCATCCTCTTATTTTTAAGCATATGCTCAAGGCTTGAAGTCACTCAATGGTGTTGCCCCATAACACAAATTATATGTCTTTTATGACATTCAATGTAATCGCTTCGGTCTAAAAATAGCTTTGCTTCTCAGCTTCTTGTTTAATGGTTATTTCTATTTTTTTAATTAGATTTTTCAATTAATATCAAAACATTCAAAATAAAAAACCTTAATACATACATAAAATACATATTTTATTTATATTTTTACATAGTGGCCACCATATACATCTTGCAAAATAGACAGGACACCAGTTTAACTATCTCTGTCCTAATTTCTATTTATATTAATTTTTAAATCTGTTTGTTTTTAGAGAACGTAACAGATCGAGATGATGCTAAAATAAACATAAGAAAAAACATCAAGAAACCTCTTGCTGTGGGTTGCATTGTTTTGTTCTGTGGGGTTGTACCTTTATTATCACTGACTGTGTTTTTGTAAATTGTAATTCTGTAATTTCTTGACAGAGTGGGTGAATCTACAGTCCTACACTGATGAGAAAACAAGATCATGCTGCGTCATGTGCGCGATCCTGTTTTAAACAGACTAAATATGAGCTGACAGAACTTTTTAAATAACATTTTGAAAAATCAACATTCATTAATATTCAGTTATTAAATATACAAGCAACCTATTGTTACACAAAAATCTTTACATATGAAAGAGGTTACAGTAAATAAACTTCAGACCAAGTCAAATGATTCAGAAAAATTAACCTTGGTCCTTTGGTTCACTTTTTATGTGGACATGGGAGTATATCACTGTCTCTTCAGCAGATACCAGAGCTGCAGAATTCTGAAGAACAAATCAGAATATGATCACTACATCTGGTTATACTAATGTACAGTACTATATTATACTAATGTACAATACTAATGTATACTAAGATTGTGGAACACTAGCAACAAACTTAATTTAACTCAACAACACTTTAAAAATATAGGAAATACTCAAAGATCTTAATGGTCGCTTTTTACCTCTGCTCTTGTTTTAATGCTGTCTCGATTTTTTGGAGTGTTTAATGCTGCGTAAACAACATTTTCAGATGTGACAGGACTATGTGATCCAACAGAGACCTAAGAATGAAATAATAATGTTCATCTACTATCACATAAAAAAATAATAATAAATGTATAATTAAATGTCACTCACTATAGCTTCTTTAGCTTTAAGATCAGCTCTGTATTGTCCTAGTTTAAAAACAAACATGTTACACTTTAGACACTTAAATTAACAAATAAAATAAAGTAGGTTCCATGTTGCCTAAATTTAAATACAAAATCAAGAAGCTTATCTTAAACACAATATAAATGTGTGTGATAGATCCATAAAAATGGTAAAAGAAATTTCACAATTTTACGTACTTTTGTAAAACATGTAAATGACCAAAGCAATGCAGAACATGAACAGGAGAATTCCCAGTCCTGACAGTGATGCCATCATCGTTGTGTCCCCAGGGGGGTTTGCTGGACTTGAAATGGTCAAAGGTGGACTTTGTGTTGTCACAATTGTTAAACTTTTTACTACAAAGCATGAAGAAAATAATAATCATTGTCACAAAGATGTGCATTGTTTCTCTGCATTCCTAAAGGGTTTAGAATGCAATTTCTTAAACAACAAAGTCAAATGTAAAGCTTACCAATATATACATGTGTCCCGTTTCCATATACAATGTCAAGTGTGGGTAGATCTTGCCACACTTTGCAGTAATAAATGGCAGTATAATCTGGCTGCACTGAAGGCAGCTGGAGTGTCGCGTTGATGCTCATATTTCCACTTGATAATCGATGCATAGTAAGATTAATTGTTTCACGGTGCACGTGAGTTAAATTATTTTTTAACCACAAAACCATTACTCGGCCCGATCCTAAATCTGCTTTAATGTGACAGCTGATGATCACATCTGAGCCTTCAGATGTGTTTATTTTCTCAGGCGTTTGCAAGACAGATAGTCCCAATACAGGCACAAGATGAACTGACAAACAAAAATACAGTCACATTAGACTACTTAAAATTCTTCTCATTAATATTACAACTAATTTATACAAACAGTATTACTGTAGACCATTGAGAAAAACTTACAAAGACAACATGTAGCCTGGAGACAGATGATTATAAGGAGAGCCGTGGGACTTTTCATTTTCATCTAAACTGCAGACAGTGTTTCACACGTTAGCAGAGAAAGGTGTTCTTCAATTTCCTGTGTGATGTATCCTGTCTGTAGAAATAGCTCTTCTGCTCAGTCTCACATCCTCTTGTCTGTGTTAGCACTTAAACTTAGCAACAGTAGCTTTTAAAACTACTACAAAGTTTTTTGCAATATATGTGACATTTTATTGCCGATATAACACTTCTTAATAATGGTTATATTCATTTTAATTTCGGTCTTCAGTGTATGAAGAGTAGAACACATTAAAAAAACATTCACATCACTGTGCATATATGTATAAGTGTGATACAGCTTTTATCCTCTGGGCTTCACTGTTTGCGTTCTCCTCACAGTACTATGCAAAAATTGTGGGAAAATTGCCAGTGTGCATTTCTTGGCAGCCTTGTAATGTGATTTGGGGGCCATTATCCATATGACTTTTTAAGTTGTAACATTAACACTCACTTCTCTCTTTGGCAGATAATGGTAAGATGGGCAAGTAGACAGACCTTGTTTATTCTATGCCTCCCCCTTACATCTTACAGTACATCCCTGCAATGTCTTGCACACATTTCTCTCTCTCCATCTCTCAATCTCTCTCTCTCTCTCTCTCTCACTCTCTCACTCAATCTCTCTCTTTTGCTCTCTCTCCATTTTTCCTCTCTGAAGTGGGATAGTGTTCAGCCCCAGTGGTAATTAGGTCATAAGCCATCTCTGACTCACTCAACTTCTCATCCATTGGGTCTCACTCTTACTCAATCATCTGCCATCCTCTGTTCTGCTCCTGCCTACCGCCCAATATCCTGGTCTTCTTCTCAATGCTGTAGTAAATGTTTTATCTCATCATATCTTACACAGCTTGAGTCTCCTGGTCTGTTTGCATCATGAGTCTCGGAGTTCAGCGGTTGGATGGGAAGTCAAACCGATCAATAGATGGAAGTATTGATGACAGTTTTGGGATGAACACTGAGGCACAGGGGCCTCCACCATTGAAGAATTACATTTTTCTGACTATTTTTACCTGCTTTTGCCCTGCGTGGCCTATCAACATTGTGGCATTGGTTTTTTCTCTGATGGTGAGTAGAAAACACAATTATTGTGTGCTATTCAGGGTTCTAATGGGGCAAGTAAACATGGGAATGTTTATATATAACTGCAGCTCATCAATTTCCCAAGATATACCATAATGCTCATTGTATCAGTATAAGTGTTGTATAATTGTTCCCCAGAGGTCAATGACAACTTAGTGAGTGAAACCAACTGCGGTGCCGAATATTGAGTAGGCTAAAGTGTTATGAATCAAGTGTTATGTTCTTGTGGGTCCATGATGCTTGCGGTTAAAAAACTGACTGAACCTAATGCACTTTGTTCAGCAAGACATATAAGTGTTATAAATAGACAAGCCTCAAGTATCTGTGCAGTTAACATTGTAGCGCTTCCATGCATGCAAGCAAGGCTGCATACAATCTCACACACGCCTTACACACACCCTTTAGCCCACTCACACACTCATACTGCAGTATGCAGATGAGCGTACTTCAGACCATACAAAAGGTCAAAATTGTGAGAATAGCTGACGGTAATGTGATTTTTTCTTGGAATAAATTCGAAGGTGTTCTTAAAATTTCTCAGGTTGTTTATTTTAACCACTGGCTTTACCTATGAGAGGAAAGTTATCTTAGTGGTTTACACCCCAGTTTTTCACACCTTAACCTCAGCATGTAAGACAGTGTTTTTATAAATGTCTGACCGCTAACACATACACCAAACAGTTTGCTTTCACTTAAATGTCAATGTATGTTTTTTTTCAATTCCTTGCTGTGTATTATATAGATGGGTGTTTCCCAACCTTTTTTGGATTCTCCCACAGCCAAACAATAAGGTCCAGGGACCTTTCTTTAACCGCCAAACCAGAAAAAAATCTGTCATTTTATTCGGGATTTTAAAATAATCAATATTGTGAGTAAAAAAAAAGATTCACCAGATAACTAACATATGCTACAAAATAAAGCTTCATGAAATTAGTCAAAATTATTGATTATGCTGATGGTTATTATTATTTTTTTATTACTTAACTGTGTCTATTGACAACGCTAATATTTAAAAGTCATAATTTTAATTAGAATTCTACCAAATACCACTTTAATACATCTGGACATTTTACACATCAGGACATAAATATGAATCATTCTCACCAGCTGTGGAGTTTTATCATACCCATAATACTCTTTTCATCATACCTCCTTCATTCAACAATCAATCTGTGCCTTTCGGTCTAGATTCAGGTCTGAATGGGGTAAAGTGCAGAGGTTTGCTTTGGAGCAACACTTCTAGTTTCAGGTTGACTCCAGCGCAATAAAGCTACATGTCTCACTGATCACAGCAGCTGCGGCTGCCACCACGAACGCTGTGAGAAACTAGATGAGCATCACAAATCACGCAACCCAGTTTATTGCCCCCTGACACACAGGAGGCTGTTATGTAAGTTAAGGTGCTGATCTGTAAGCAGAGATCATGTATTTCATGCAGACCTTCTGTTTTAAATGTTGTCCAAACATAAAATATTTACATAGAAATGATAGTGATGCCAAGTCATTTCACTGTCTTCCAGTAAATATAGTGCTGGTGAGTTATATGTCTCGGTTTTCTGTCTAATTTTATTAAGAGGGCTGCTGGCATTATGACTGTATCCTTTATTGCTGCCTGTTTTATGAGCCATGTACAGAGGTCTGTTTTTCAAAACGTGCCACTGCTGATGGCATGTATATATACTAAAAGTGCATCTTGGAGAACATTTTGACATAAAACTTCAGTATCACCTAAATTAACTAAAAAATCCTTTAAATTAAATGGTATTTATCACAAATACATATAAAAGTGTACTAAAAACTACAAAACAACATTTGATCCTAAACTAGCCCCAACTGAGTGATTTTTAGGCCAAATTTGCAAACTTGTTACTTGCAACCATTTACATGCTTTTGTACTGTACTTAAATATTTTGGTAGTACAGGTGCAAAATTGCAAACCTCATTTAAAGTTGAATATTTAGTTATTAAGTTCTCTTTTAACCGACCATCTGTGTTAAGAAATCATTGTTTTAAGTTTAATATTTTTCCAAATTGGGCCTTGTCATTGTACCCCCTTCCACCCTCCCACCCACACACACACTCACTCTTTCACTCTTTGTTAGTCTCAGAGCAGTTATGATTCAGAAGACTATGAAGGGGCTCAGCGGCTGGGGAGGAAGGCTCTTCACATGGGACTCGCTTCCCTTCTTATTGGCCTGTTGATCATTATGGTCTTCAGTATTGTACACTTTACCACGGTACTTATTTGCATGAGCTACAAGCACACTTTTGCAAACATGGTTTTTTACATGCTTATTGTTTCAAGTGCATTATTAGTTAAAAAATGGGATTTATGCACTGTATTGTGAATTGTAAATTTGTGTGATCACACAGGTTTTTAATCGGTCTCTTTGCTCTGATCAACTCAACAGGATGCAATCTGACCGTGAAGAGGGACATTTAAAAGGAAGATTACACTGTAAATTGGTGGAGATCAGTTCTAGTCCCCACAAGAGGACACTGTGAGCTAAACCCAGAATGTGTTTTCACTTTGGTGGCACCATGTGTTGGAACCCTTCTGGATTTATTAATAATCAATTTTGTGAATGGAATGTATAAAGGGGTCTGATTTGCTAAGAGCATGACCTTTTGGACTATAAAATACAGAACAAAACTACAAGTCACATACTATTCATACCAGTTTATACTAATATCTCAAAGATATTCAGACTGATGTAATTTGTTTCTGCAGGCAGCACAATTGCAAATCTGTATCTGTGTTGTATATAGTGACACCTCAAATCCTGTAAATGTGTATAGTTCAGGGATGTGATTTGTGTTTATTCTAAAGCACACTAAAATGATGCTTTCATGCAAACATCTAACTGATGATTTTACACAAAAGAAAAAACAGGTAGAGTGATTGTGTTTTCTAAAGAGAAATAAAGAATAAATACTCAACACAGCCTGTGTGTGCCTGTCTCTCTTTTATAATCGATTACAGCTGGAAGACAGATATTACCATCTTTCGTGTGGACTACCCACTCCCAGTTCTCCTTCACGCCCAAAGTAATCTGC
Organism: Botia almorhae; assembly: GCA_036877575.1. NCBI lineage: Eukaryota > Metazoa > Chordata > Actinopteri > Cypriniformes > Botiidae > Botia > Botia almorhae. The sequence continues at coordinate 8,019 of JAZGTJ010001010.1, forward strand.
AGCGTTTGGAGTATCCTGTATTCTGATATGTAATGTTATATCCAACTAAGTTTAAATATAGTTAAATTGGGAATCAGAGCAAACGGTTACTGGCTACAGCTGAACACATGCAATGGTATGCTAGTGGTAGTATTTTACTGCAAGGGTTTCAATGACAAGTTTTCAGTCTACATTAATATTTATAGTACTTGTTATGTCACTCACAACCATCAATCTCACCTAAATAGCTAATGACTACCTAAAAACTAATGTTTTTTAAGAGGAACTATGAGTCAGAGTGGTGGTCCACTCATCGGTGGATCTAACACAGGTCTGTTTAGTGTGCTGTGTAGATATAGAGTCATTTCACTCAGTAACTTGTTGCCAGGCATGTAATGACACAGAATGACACAGTGACACATGTGCACTCAAACACAGCTATCTTACTCCATCAAAGAGCACCCCCAATCTGCTACAGTCACAAATGTAATATAATATAATAATGTCAACAACAACAATTAATATAATCATCATCTTAATCGCATATATGCGTTGCGTACTATATATGCATTTATATGGACTGGTAACGGTCTAGAGATAATTGCGCATAATAGCCTATGTATGGACGATGCGTGTTTCTGCACTGTTCATGCATAAATTTAAAGCCCAATGGTTATTTCCCGAGTAGTACTGAGCTGGCGGAAGAGGTGTGCCTAACATTTAACCTTTTTGCAAGACTGTGAAAATGGCGTAAACTACCACGGGCAGTGCGCAAATAAAGTTTTCAGAGGTAAGATGTTATATCATCAGGGAAACTACCACTGACCGACATGAAACGGAGACAGACTTCTGTCGTTTATGTAGGCGACACCTACACGTAAGAACAGGAAAAACAACGTAGCGAAGATTTCAAAATATATCCAAAAACACCCCAGTCTTTACTTTGTGACTGTTTTTGAGGTTAGATCTGTAGATCGACAGTAGATTAACAGTAGATAAAAACATATAATTTACAACTGATAAAACTACATTAAAGTTTGTAATTTAGGTAGCCCAACGTTTAAACATTGGTCAAAGGTTACATCTTGTACACTATGTATTGCACATGTGGGTAATGCTTTTAAGTGTAAAATGTGTGAGTTACGACAACTGATCATATAAAAATATCTAAAATGCAGCATGTGGAAGCAGCGAGAGAAGCGGTGCGGGAGATAAAGCGCACAGGAGAGAAAGCCGCGGAGCCAAAGATGGAACTGGACCCAAAATATTAATAGACAGCGCGGAAGACGGCGACCTCCTTAAGGCAGACGATGCTAAAGTGACTTCAGCGTGGTGTGGTTACGATGAGAAATGGAATCGAAGCAAGTCATGCAATAACTTGAAAAGTTTGGACACACACATTATCCCCATGCACATTGAAGCATGGGGATAATGTAATGACCAAAAATGTCGAAATGACGAAAAACAAACCGAAATGAGAACAGCAATTCAGTTAGCTGTATCCAAACATTTGACTAGTGGTGTTTGTTTTATTTTAAATCATAACAATTCATGATGCTTGTTATTTATAGGAGATTTATTTGGCATGTATACCACTGAATATAAAGTGTCGTTTAATAGATTTATATCACATTAATGTATTGATAAGGTAATTCTTGCTTGCCCACAACTGCTGGTATCTTCCTGCGTAACAGCTATGCAAGGTGTTTATTCTACGATAACTAACACCTCTGCTTGCTGTACTCACCCCATCCATCTTTCCTGTTTTCAGGAGTTTCTAGCTTGGCAACAAGATCAGAAATCAGTTTCTAAAGTCACACCAGAGAAAAGACCCACAGTCCTCCACTGGAACAGTCCTGCAGGGAAAAGAGATCTACATGTCTGGCTCGTTCAATAACTGGGCCAGCAAAATCCCCTTGACTAAGAGGTAAGTGCTAACAGACAGTAGATGATTAGGATAATATGGAAGACTCTGTCAATGCCAGAAACACAGCAGGAGATTTCTACTTTAAAATTCACAGGGCTTACTCAAACTAATGGTCCTACATGTATTCCCACTTAGTAATTTGAGACCAAAGTGCAGTATTTAGATCTTTACTCTGTGCATAACAACAAAGCAAAACTGAAGAGTCAATAAAAGAGTAGTTTGTCACTAGGGGTCAGTGTGGACTTACAAGTAGGACTTGCAAGAAGGTCTATAATATCTGGCGAGATCTGTTAGCTTTCTCTTTAGTTCTCAATGACAGTACAAAAATAATAGTAGTTTTAAGACTTGTTTATAAGGAAATTGACAGCGCATACCTTCTCTGTATAAAGAAACACTTTTTGCTTACCCTAACTGTTTTGTTTTCCTTTTCTTTTTTACAGCTATTTTGTTGCGATAATTGATCTGCCGGGGGGTGAACACCAGTATAAGTATTACGTGGATGGACACTGGGTATTAGATCCCAAGGAGGTGTGAAAAAGCTTTTCTTTTTTTTACACTTTTTGCACTGTACATAAATATCTTGTGATCAAAGTCAGATCACAAAAAGTGTGATCTGATAGTTAGTTTTCATATGGTGTTGTTTTTAAGCCTGTTGTGACCAATAAGTTGGGTGTGGTGAATAATGTCATTAAAGTGAGGAAAACAGACTTTGAGGTATTCGATGCACTGAAGACAGACTCTAAGAAATGTGCAGACATGTCAGGTAACTCTGAATTAATGTAATGCTATAGAAATCCTATCAAATCCTAGCTGTAAATACTTGTGATCTGACCTTGTATGCTCTCTATCAGACTTGTCTAGTTCCCCTCCTGGGCCATACCGCCAGGAGCCTTACTCGACCAAATCAGAGGACAGATTCAGATCTCCACCCATCCTTCCACCACACCCACTGCAGGTGCTGCTCAACAAAGATACTGGAGTCTCTGTAAGTTTCCAGAACATATGTTAAGATACCTAATCTAATAACACCAACTAGTTTTTACTTACCTTTAACTACATTTTAAGAATTACTTAAAGTTAAAAAGAGCCATGGTGCTGTCTTGTGGCAGTAGTGATGAGGTGTTGTTAGCTTCAGGTCTGCCTCATGACTCACTGTCTAGCAGAACTCAGTAACCATGTCCCTCCTCTTGCGACCCACTGAAGTTGTAGGTTCGGCTCTTTGATGCTGATAGCAGGGTGGGTGTATGGGGTAAGCCATTTGAGGGGAGGGGAACTCCTAGTCTAAATATAGTGTTGCAGTTTATGGCCTAAGATTAGATGTTCCTTTTTGGGTTTAAAGAGATAACAAAAGTTTGTGGTTGGAAATTGTTGAGCAACTATATAGCAATGACTAATGCGTTTCCGTGTGTGTGTGTGTGTGTGTGTTTAACAGTGTGACCCCACCCTGGTACCTGAATCAAACCTCGTGATGCTCAACCACCTTTACGCCCTTTCCATTAAGGTTCATTGGCGCATGTCAGACATTTTTACAAAACCACACATTAAAAAAGAATTCTCTAACAATGTTTGCATATTTTTAAATTGACAGTTCATTGGCTTTCCTTATGCAAAGCTATCATATTGCTTTAAAACACTTTAAAACATAGAATATATTGCATAGTGCATATAGTGCACTGTGCCACCATGTTTCTAGGGAGACCAAATTAAAAATGTCTCACTTATAGAGGTTTCAATATAATATACTGTTTTTTAACATGAGAATAATGATTACATAAATATTCCTAATGCATATAGAGTTGAATGGATTACTGCATTCACTTTTATGGTGAATTCTGTTATTTCTGGAGCTTGACAGCCTCTAGTTGCCATTTGTCTTTGGATGTAAAGGACTTAAATGGTTGGGTAAATAAATACATATTTTAGTGGTTATTATAAGCATGCCAATTTGTCTTCCTCACAGGATGGTGTAATGGTTCTCAGTGTTGCACACCACTATAAAAAGAAGTATGTGACCACATCTCAATCTCAATCCACCAGAGTGAACCTGTGTAAACTCACTTCTTGCCCCAAACATAAATGCTCAATGTTACTTATGTAAGGGACCAAGCACAGCAAATGTTTGTGTATTTTCAAGTGACAGAAAAATTGCTGGAGGAGCCGAGAGGTTCCATAAACCAGAAACGTGATATCTACAGTACAGTGCTTGCACAGATAATGTAGTGCACTTTCCAAATATTGTTTCCAGTCAAGAATCGAGACATTTTTTTTTATTTTATAGACATTAAGAATGTCACTAAAAGGTTTTTGAAAGTGTCTAGAATTTTCCTTTGCTGTTCAAGAACGTCCTGTCATGTTACTTTGGCTATAAAATCTGCAAAAACGGTGAGGGTAATATGACATAAATGTGTTAATGAATGGACCATTGTGCTAATATGTGCTAAAAATGCACAATTATTTAATTCTGACCTAACTTTTATGTATCAGCTGGACTATCTGAATTGAACTTTGAATTATTGAACTTTAAAAGTCATTGTTCTTCCCTTCAGGTAACTATATATTTCTCAGACAAAATTATATATATTTTATTTTTAATGCTTGGAACAACCTACCTGGCAACTACAGTGCTTTAAAAAGATTTTGGCTGACCCAATGATGGTGAGATCAAATATCTGTGTAAACTGTGCGATTTATACAAAAAAAAACTGAAATCTCAAAAATGTATGGTTTGCTATCTTAATGTGTTTTGTTTAGATTCTTGTGTGGTTCTCCCGTGAACCTTTAGCACTCCATGTTCGAGCACAACCTGATGACCCATGTTATACCTGCAAGACTAAAGAATGTTTCACACAATCTCTTCAATCAAAACCCTGCACGTCAGCAAGTCTGATACCATATCATTCTCAGGATCGCCTGTTGTCTCAAAAATAAACCTGTCTGGCCAGACAGAAAAAAATGAAAGTTTTTCATGAAGAATGAAGTATTGGAACATTCAATAATCATAATATTACATGACATAAACATTCCACTAAAATATGTATGAAGCTTCTATGGCCTGGAACACTAGAATATTATTACTGTGTTTATAAGGTTTATCATAGACTTGGCAGCGCATGAGTGGTATTTAAAAAATAATATTGAAATGGGCATGAAGAGAGGAGGAGCCTTATGGAAAGCAATTCTCATTTATCATAAGACAATGCATTCATAAAACAATTTAGAAAAGCAATATGTATTTCTTAATCTACATCCCCTCCCACCATCCACATTTGGTATATGAGCAACGCCTAATTGCTGCCACACAATGGGGTACCAGATTGGTGATTGAACTATTCAGTTCCTCTCTGGTAGAATGAGTAGCATACACCTGACTAATACCTAATTAAAAAAATGTGGATAAAAGACATGCTTAGTGAATAAATGTAACTGTAGTTGCTATACAGTCTTCTGATATAAACTTCAGATGTTCTATAAGTTTGGATATTCAGTATTATACATGTTATACGTCTTGCCAGTTTTACCAGACAAGGAACAACAGATTGCAAATTGAATTGATTTGTTATCGATAGCATCTTTAAGGGCTACCACACAAGTATCCACACTCTGCGTAAATTGTTATGATAATGTGATTATTTCAGACTGCAAAAAAGCACATATCATTTGTCTTGCACAAGTGACACAGCCTTGCATAACCGTGAATGCTGTTTTAGTTGGGTATGAGACTACAGGTAACACAATAGACATACCAATCATATCATCACATGAATTACTAGTTCTAGAGCAGTTTGTTGCTAGACATCTGGCTTGGTTCACGGTGCTAAGGAGCACCTTTGATTTGGCAGGTACTGCATCTGAAACCCACCATAGATATTGCTTGCCTCAGTTGATTAAAGATAAAGGTGAGGAATGTTGTGGTTAAAGGTAAGGTATCTAAACAGCTATCATTTTCCAGTGATTTTAATATTAATGTGATTTAGAGGTGGTGTGGACTGTATGAAGTAAGTGCCTAGCCAAACTGTAATAGGGTTTATGTAGGGTTAATTAGGGTTAATTCAATAGCTGGATTACATTTAAAAACTATGATAAGAACATTTAATGAATGCACCATATTTTTCAACAAATTTGAAAATCTAAATTTAGAATTTATTTTAAATTGTGCTTGAAAATGTTTAATTTTAACCACTCCAGAATAGAGTTTAATTCTATTCTGTTTTTATTATGACTACATTTTGATTGTAATAAATAATTAATAAAAATCATAAATAACTATAAAGAACAGAAGACATGTATTTACTCTGTCATTCAATATCCATGTTTTGTGTTCTGAATAAGAATCTAAATCTGTGCTTTGCATAATGCAATTCGATTTGACTTTTAATTAATTTGTTTATTTAAGTTAAAATCTTATTGTTTCTTTGCCTCAGGAGAAAGGTGTGTTTCTGTTTACACTGAGAAAGTCGTAACATGTCACACCCACAAACCCTTTAAGTTGCTCTGCTTGCCTTACAATTACAACTTAAAATTTTCTCAGACATGTATTATTCATTTAGAAGATGCCAACATAATTTTTCAAGTTTTTACATGCAATTCATAATAATGATAAACAACATTAGTAAGATAATACAAAGATCTAAAATTGGCCAAAGGGATTTAAAAAAACAGTAGACATCACTTTGGTTCTTTCTTACAGTAAAATGGATGTCTATGTCACATTCCTGATCCTCAGTGTGCATCTACCAACATGTAAGTATCCTTAAAATGTGTCATTTTATAGTATCACAAATAAGTTTAAAATTTTAATCTTACGATTACAGATAATTACAAAAGTTACAGTTTAATAAGAAATTGTGTGTTATGGAAAAAAACAATAGAAAACAATCCTCTCATTATTCTTAGATACATTGTGTCATGCTTTAAAACTGTAGTGAGTAATTTCTGCACCATTAGAGTAATTAAATTGAATTTAACCTCATCTTATATTGGTCAGAAAGGTAGACAGACCCTCCCTATTGGTGTTTACACTTCAGGGAAATCAGCTTACATTATAGTGGCAAAGCAGTATTTCACCATCAAAAAACAACATATACTCTTATTTTTTTCCTTGTAGCACATTTGTACAATGTAAAACAACTGCTCCAGTTCAGGGAAATGATCAAATGCATGTTACCAAACAGCTCACCGCTAGAAGACTTTGGACAGTATGGCTGCTACTGCGGTTTGGGTGGCCAGGGGTCACCTGTTGACCAGCTAGACCAGTACGCTTGTTTTTGGACACACCCTCAAATAGTATTTATTTTAAAAATATTGTTGTTCTGCTAATGTTCTTTCTGTAATCGTGTTCCTCAGGTGTTGTTTTATTCATGATAATTGCTATGGAAATGCTACAAGTAACGTGTCCTGCAGACCTTTGCTGGACAACCCATATACAAACATATATGACTACAAGTGTGATACGTCTACCAGAACAATCACGTGTCTGGGTGAGTAAAAATCAATCCCATGATTCCCTACTCATGATTTCTAAAAGACTTAACAGGATGTGTGTTATTAATCAAGGAATATTACACAACTGAGAGTTGTTGTTGTACTAAATATCGATAAATATTGAGTGAAACAAACGTGTGCTCCAGTGCCATTATACTAAATACTGTCACTCTTTGTCTTGTGAGATGAAAATCAAAACTAACTGTTGTAAACTAAAACTTCTGACTAAAAAAGTTTGTGAAAATAGCACTAATGGAATTTTTTTTTTACATTATCTAATGGTAAATATTTTTAACATTGTAGTCTTTATCATATTTTTAAATAAGTTGGCCTATATAGGCTGCAGACTTTTTTCTTTCCTTTGCATACTCAACAACTTTATTTTTGTTGATGCCAATAGATATTTTCTTTTAACTCTCTTTCTTTCTCTCTCTTTTGTTAAGCCAGTAATAATGAATGTGAGATGTTTATCTGCAAGTGCGACAAGACGGCAGCCGAGTGCTTTGCTCAAGCTCCTTATAACAGCTCCAACAATCATCTCTCCAACAGTCTCTGCAGCTCAGCGTCCAGGAAGAGCAAATCCTTCAACATTGCCACACTCACTGTCACTCTCACACTGTTATACAGCATAATACAAAGTCTCTGAGATGTCTATACATTAAGCAGTAGTGTGTGTTCTATGTACCTGCATATACATTGAGCAGCTGTTTTGCATGTACTGAAACTTACGCAACTTCGTTTTTCCACGCCTTATAAAATTCTTGTCCTTTTTTGAGAAAACCAAATTCTCATACCAGCTGTGCAAATGGCAAACATATGCTGAGTTTCCCAAAGAACACACACACCAACACACACCTAAAAACTCTGTTAGATTTATGCTTATTCTGCATGTGCACGTGTATGTGTGTATTTCTTATGTATAACAGACCAAATTGTCACTGTATTTATCACTGTGGACTCGCCCATCAAGGTTATAGAATTATATAAATAAAAGCAGCTCACACTTGTAACTCCTGTCTTTGTTGTCCGCCATGAAAGCCTTTTTGCCATTTGTGTTCCTGAGTGTCTGTCTGCCCGCCTGTAAGTATACTGAAATTTGTACTGAAAGTATACTGAAAGTCCTGTATGCAGGCTAATTACATTAATTTATTATGTTTTATTCTGTATGTAATGTAGTTTTTTAAATGCATAGCAAAAGTTTTTTTAAGTCCTAATAAGAGATTTAAAAATATTAGAATTATTTTTCCAAGATGTATTTCATTGGTCACCATAGCTAAATTAAAGACTTACTGCTTTCATGTCTATAACAGATTTAGGGCAGTGCTCTAATATTACTTAAGACTTAAGACTAAATTAGTGTAGTAAAGGCAGTGGTGTGGTAATACTTTTTGCTTCAGCATTTGTACCACTGTTTTATTTGAACAAGCAGCTAAAATTTTATGACTTTAATTGTGAGGTTTAATTGAATGGTATTCAGAAAAAAGTATTTGGGGGAAATTATTTTGGGTACACTGAAGTTTGAAAATACACTGTAAAATGTTTAGTCAGGTGATCAAAATTAGCATGTTGTGTGGTTAATGGACAGTTTGCCTTTGTTCTGTACAGAATTGTACTGAACAACAGAAAGGTGTAGGGAGAGGCCAGGAGAATGAGAACACAGGTGTGTCCTGTACAAACATGCACTGACTGCTAAAAAATATAAAATGATAATATTGAAGTGCTAAAATCTTTATTATTACCCAATTACCTACACTGTAAAAGCAATGTAACTAATGACACAGAAAAAATATCACTCACATAAACTGTTGGCACAAAATGTGCACAGTCCCAAGTCCCTTATAATAGTGTCTTCCCAAGTGAAGGGCATTAGTAGTCAATTCCATGCATATTTTGAGACTTCCAAAATATGCACCTTTGTACAGTAGACTTCACGAGATGATGGGGTATATGTGACTTATATGTGAATTTTCACAGTCAGCAATGTCAGTAACTAATTTTTCTTGACCTACTGTTTGCAAATGTAACTTTTTTATATTTTTATATTTAGGCATTTGCTATATAAAACTGCTAAACTATTATTGTTCAACAGTTCTGGCGAGCACAGACAACCGTTCACTGTGGCAGTTCAGGAACATGATCATTTGTACCATTCCTAATAGCTGGCCTTTACTGGACTATTCTGACTACGGATGCTACTGTGGCAAGGGAGGCTCGGGCACACCAGTGGATGAATTAGACAGGTCAGATTACATTTAAATCAGAAGAATACAGCTGCATCTGGAGGTTGTAACCAGAAGGTTGCTGGTTTGATTTCTAATACAGGCAGGAAACAACTGAGGTTAATCTTTGTGCAAATTAGTCTTATCAGCTGCTTTTTTTAAAATAAATACTTCATATTAAAGCAATATTTTATTATGACTATAAGGTAATTGTAAACATTTCCAAGAATTAACAGCAAAAGTTGCATGTGCATTCCCTGGGAATTAAACCCACAACCTTTACACTGCTAGCGCAATGCTCTATTAATCGAGCTACAGGAGCAATGGTACAGAAACAATAGACTTTAGTGAACAGTCTGTACAAATAGCTTACATTGTTTAACACATCATGCTAACTGCCTGCTCTTGAAGGTGCTGCGAGGTGCATGATGCATGCTATTCCGATTCATGGCAACAAGATGACTGCTTTGGCGTTTTAGACAACCCCTACACTGAAGTGTATTCCTACTCATGTGATAAGCAAGCAAAGAAAGTCACCTGCAACGGTAAGGCAGTGTGCTCAAAAGATATACAATTTTTACTAGCTTTTCAGCGAATATGATATAAAAAGAGCCTAAAACTCCAAAAAAAAAAAAACATTAAGGTCATTCAAAGGAGTGTGAACCTTCATGTAAAGTTCAGGAGATCTAACAAAATATTATTAGAGCTCTTTAATATAATTTAATAATTTTGTCTAAACACTGTTTAAAACCATAATTTCCGTGATTTACTTATTATTTCTAAATAATAGCACTAATAACTAATTAAGACAAGTCAAGGTGCAGCCAGGTTACACACACAATGTGGGAATTTAAGTTATTTATTTGACTACAAATGAACAGAGGTTGTTAAAAGTAGAGGGAACATCTACTTAACAGCTAATAGTTCACACCAAAAACTTGCTTAAATCCTTATTCGTAAATTTGATATAGAAGTAGACATTGTGACCTTCCACATTAAATGAAATGTGACCAAGTTGTTTTCTTGTGTGCTGCAGCCGAGGCGAATCGCCCCTGTGAGATGTTCATCTGTGAATGTGACAGAAAAGCAGCGGAATGTTTCGCACAAGCTGGTTATAACCCAGAGCATGAGCATTATCCCAGTGAGAACTGCAAATGATCTGATGAACAGCCCTGACGGCTGTTCAGATTCACACTGACAGCACTATGTGTCATTAAAGGCAACAATGGTACATCATCAAAAGCTTTATTCATGTTCATGCCAATGGATAATTTCCTAAAAGCTGTCGCTCTCTCTCTTGATCTCTTTAATTAGTAAAAAAAACGTAAAAATGCTATTTCACATATGTATTTAAAATAAAATGTATATCTTTTAAGGCATATAATACTAAAGCAGGTTAAGTCAATTATTATTCAAGCCAAGCCATTATAGACACAGAATCTAAATATAAGGTCACAACAAACAAAATGTATTTATATTTTAAAACAACAAATTAGTTGTAATCCTGACCCCTCCATGAATATTAGTTTTTTATTTTTAATATTGTTATGAATGTTATGAATTATACATTTGTACGTTGTTGTGTATTATTGGCCCTTGGGTTTGCCCTCACAGATGTAAGGGTAAGAGAGTGTGCAGTCTGCATCATTCCAAAGCCTCCGTTTGTCCGCACGGATACGTCCGTGAAGCTGCCCACAATCCTCACCATTTACACGGACATCCCAGTCATCTGGTTGACCCTCATCCCAGTAGCTGAAATACAGTGTAGTTGTTAAAGTTAGTCCTTAATGCAACTGTAGTTTTGTTCCATTGACCTGCTTTCATATAAATAATATTATATTCTTACTGTTCAGTAGATTTAAAGTCTGTTCCATCTACCCAGGACCACTGCCCCTCCTCTTTCTCAACAAGCCCTATCCAGTAGTGGCCAGGCAGCTTTACTATTGAAGACAGGAAGTCCTAAGTTAAAGAAACATGAAAAGAGCAAACTCACTTTTAAACTTACATTAGTCTGTAAATAATTGTGATGCTAAATTTGATTTTGCTGTGCCCTGTCTTACAAGCTCATCCAAATCATTGACAACCACTAAGTGTGATTTTTTTCGGACACAGTTATTCTCAGCACTCTGCCAGTTCTGCCCAATTGTTGACTGAAAGTAGCAGGAGCCTTTAAAGAAAACCCAGTTTTCCTCACAGGGACCTAAAATACCATCCAAGAACATAAAACATGCATGCACATTAGTAATAAATCCCATGGGTTTCACAGGGTCAGGTGTAAAGATTTTGCTTTAAAAAAAAAACGCTAAAAAGAAAACAATGAAAAGGCAGTGGAATCTGTAAGTCCAAAACAACACTGAAAATCTGGAATTTGAAAAAAATAAAAACAAAACAATACTTTGAGGATTCTGAATTTTTTTTAGAAAAGCAGAAAAAAGGAGGAAAACGCTATGACATACGGTTTTGTAAGTCTAGGCCAGATGGAGTTGGATGCTGACATTTTTGCTAAGACTTTTGCTAAGGCTAAGATTATGAAATTCAAATCAATTCATACAAAAACTTTACTTAGATTGTTTTGTTGATAATGATAATGTTATTTAATGCTTTCTATTTTCTTTAATTACAAAAATAAAAACATCTTAAGTGATCTCAGACTTTGGGATCTCACTTTATATCATGTGGACTCTTACCTTGTACTATAAGCTCAGGGGATAAAACATTTTCTGAGAGAGAGAGATGAATAAGTGATTAAAATGACAACAAATTAATTAACATTGGTAATTATATGTATTGTAAATATAGGCATTATATAGATAAAGCTTTCATTATTTAAAGGGGGAAACAAAAAAGTGGTCATCAGTTACCAAACTGGAGAGGATTACTGGCTTCTTTAATGGAAGAATCAAGGGCCTTCAGAGACAGAGAAACATCAACAACTTCTTGACTGAGCTGAGAGACTGGTCAGGAAAAAAGACCATAATCAAACTCTAAAGTGCAAAACATCTAATTAAATAGATAATATCAGACTACAAACACCTACATTTACATGTAAAATTAAATGAAAATTGAAATGAAAAACATGCTGACAACATACTTTTAATTCCTACAGCCAGCGTCAATATAAACATATAAAGGGCAAGAATGCCATAGATTATGTACATCTTTCTGTTTTGTCTACCTGTGATAAAGAGAAAAGTAAATAAGTAATAGAAAATAAAAATATGAAACAGCATGCTAAAACGCTTGAAATGAAGGACATTTTTCTGTTAAAATGTCTTTCTCACCAGGTTCAGGTAAAAATTTCTGAGCAGTGTGATTACTCTCAGTCTCAGGAGGGCTAAACCGGTCATATGTTATGGAGTCCATGTCTGAGAGGATAAATCAGGATATAGGGTGTATTTGCATTAAAAGTGTAAAACACTAAATCAGGTACAAACAATATAATGACTTTTGTCCCAAAATTTATATTAAAAGTGCATGCGAGTGTGTGAAAAACAAAAACGAGAGAGAACATACCAAAAATAAAGTAGTCAATAAAGAGACTTCAGTGTAAATGTACAAACTACAAGAGATTCAAGGACATGCACAAAACTGTTGAAAATTAACCTCTAGACTGACACAAGTCATCTGAACTTCATCCATCACAAACACAGAAAGAGCAAAATAAAATGCCTGTCCACATATCAGCAGTTCAACATGGCACAATAAAAACACAGCTGAAATAATAGTATCAAAATACACAAACCACATCACATATGGTGTATATATCATATAGCATATATTATTTATGACAATACAGTAGGACTCTACTGTTGAGATATTTTCTTCAAAAATAACACATTGTTCTAACAAGTGAAGGCTAGAACATGCATTGAAGAGAGTACTATGCATTCATATGAAGAAACAAAAAAACTAATTCTTAAATGTGTTAAATCTTACTCTGAAGTGACAGTTTCTGCTGGCTTGTCTTCCTCTGCTCATGTCCTGATGATTATTCTCTGTTAGTTTGCTGTTGCACAATAGTTCCTAACATTTCTGATAGCAGAATAAACAGTCCTACAGTTTCATTGGGCTTTTATCTTAACAGATCTGATGTTAAAATTGGGCAATGTGTGTGTTATATATTATAATATATAAACAACCCATATTCCAGAAATACCACAAATGTATTTATTTATTTATTGTCTTTAAACATCCTTAAGCAAATATTTTACTAAAAACAAAGAAAGTTTGTAAATTAACAAACAGAGAGTTTTAAACAGATAAATGTTCTTCAAAAATGTAATGTTAAAAAAAATCTTTATTTAATAAACGTTTTAATTTTTAAATCTACACTCTTAATTTAAAGTAAATTGTGTGTCTTGTTGAGTAGAAACTTATTGAATATTCATTTTGAAATAGATTCCATTGCCACCACCAGAGGTCCTCATCATCTCATTTCTAATCTGAGATTTGTGCCCTGTAACACACTCTTCTTATTTCTAATATCAGCATTAATGTTAATCCTTTTCCTTTGTAAGACACTTTCCTTAGGATTGCCCTTTAAGTATATACTTAATACAACAATTAAATACACAAGGTTATTTAAATATTGTAAAAAAACATATAATACAAACACAAATTCTATTAAAGGCTTAAGAATGAATAGGGTATAATGTTTTGTAATACCATCAGTTCAACCGATTAGAAATTTGTTACAGATGTTAAATCACTTTGGTACATGAGCACTACCATCCTGAGGTGTCAACAGAAGCTATAAATCTACAGTAAAGCAAGCACCTATTGTAAGGTAAGAATTTTTTTAGCATATTATTTTTTGCAATCATAATTAATATTCAGTTACAACAGACAGCATTTGAATCAGCAGGTTCACTTGTTTAACTTGATATAGAGCATAAACATATTTTCAACATGTTTACAAAATCTAAAAGTATGGTGGTTGACCAGACAGGGAGGATTGTAACATTATTTTCCAAAGTTCTACTGAACCCACAAAGATTGCGCAATATGGGACAGTTTATAGCCCTTCACTGTAAAAGTCATTAACATGCACACACACACACATCTGTTATGTGTTTAGAATTGTTAGCCTATGCCTTGAATTAAAATGTTTTATATTTGTTTATTTATTGAATTAAAATGATTAAATCAAGTGTGGTAGCATAGTTAATTTTTTTAACCTTTAAAATGTCCATATTTTAGTGTTGCAGCTACAGCAATCTTTGTTTTTCACATCCATTTACACAGTTTAGGCATAAGCTGTAAGTTTCTGCACTACTGCAATATGTAGCAGACAAATATGGACACATAACAACCCCCCTACATTAAATATTCAGACAGGCATGTAGAGTTTAAAAACAACAAAAAGACAAACAAACAGTTGTGTTCTACATTGGCATTCACAAACATTATATTTTCAAAACAGAGCAGAATATTTCAATTAGCAATAGGACCAAATTTCCCACTATGCACCTTTCTTTAGTTTGCGTTCACAAATATAATACTGTTTACTGTTACAGTCAGCATCACGCAGCAGTTTTGGACGCACAGTGTCTGTTCCTTTCAAGTAGACGCAGGACTCCCCTTCAACATAACCAGGTTGATCTTCATCCCAAAAGCTTATGAAAAGATCAAGAAGGTTTTATTAACTACAATATCAATGTGACATTAGAATTCATTGCAATAATACGTAACACAAGACACAGGTAAAGCATCTTGTTGGCATGTCATACAATATATGTCATAGTGGAGGCTCCAGCCGCATCTTCACCGCGCCACCAGAGGGAGCCCTCACCGGAATACTGAATGGAACTCTACGCTACTACGTTTCCCATGATGCGCCTACCTGGAGCCTGATTACTTACTTCCTGGTTGCCACCTGACCCATATCACCATCCTCTATATAAACCGGACATTTACATTTAATCTTTCTGAAGTCTTGATTTGCCTTTAGCATCAATTCTAAGCGTTTTCCCTGTTTATCCATTATTGTTTTTTCGTGTATGATCTGGATTGTTTACGTTACTGATTGTTTGCTGCCTGCTCTCTTGTTTGGATTTTCTACTCGTTCTTTAAATTATTTGCTGCCTGCCTTGACCCACGCCCGTTTAACAATTACTCTTTGTTTTGCCTCCACCAAGTGTGTTTGCTATTACCGATTGTGCCTGTCGACCATTCTATTAAATTATAGTGCAAATAAAACTGACTCAGTCTGACTCTTCGTTACAGAAGACTTGGCCACTACAGGATCCAGCAGTGCTGGTGCAGCTGTCCCCAGAACTAACCATTCAAACATCACAGCTCGCATTACACCAACACCAACTAAACCGACTCACCACACTCACAGAAGAGTAGGTCAATGCCATCCAGGGAATTCTACTAGCACCGCAAGTAGAATTCAACTTCACCAGCTCCAATGCTGCCGTTTACTCCACCATCTGGTTCAACAGCTCCGGTAAGCCCTAGACTCGCTTTCCCAGGAAAAGTTTGATGGCACACCCACAAAGTGTAAAGGTTTTTTGCTCCAATGCTCACTGTGAATACATTGTGAATCAACAACCCTCTCTTTATCCCACTGACACAAGTAGGTTTGCATTTGTTTGCTCACTTCTCACCGGGAGAGCACTAGACTGGGCAACGGCAGTTTGGAGGTTGAATGGTTCAGTTTGTCCCACCTTCGACATCTTCCTTCAATGCTTTCCTGAGGTATTTGAGCACTCGACAGATGGTATTAACCCCAGTGAGCAGCTGTTAACTCTCACCCAGGGAAAACAATCTGCCTCAGAACTTGCACTAACTTTCCGTACCCTAGCAGCCCAGACCAAGTGGGTCGAGGACACCCTAAACTGCTCTTCCGTAGGGGTCTTAACCCTGAACTCCAGTCAGAGCTCGCCTGTAGAGATGAGGGCAGAAATGAGTTCATTGACTTAACTATACAAATATTAACTTAACTATACAAATAGATTGTGTTTGTATTGTGGTAACCCAGGCCATGTCAAAGCCACATGCCCTGTTCGTCCTAACCCAGACCACCTATTGGTGAGTGCTACTACCACTTCTAAAGAAGTAACCTCAAATATTACATTACCTGTTAAACTAACTATAGCAGGCCAGACAATATCAACCTTGGTTCTTATTGGCTCTGGTGCAGCCAGTAACTTCATGTCACAAGAATTTGCTCAGAGAAATTGTATTCTCTTGTCTTCTTTTGATTGTTTCTTGATAGTGGAAGCTCTAGACGGACGACCACTAGGAGAGAGTGGAAGGACCCAGCTAACTGAGAATATCAAACTATGTTTTGGAATTCTCCACTCTGAAGAACTCCAATTTTATGTTATCCCCTTACCAAACTACGCTGTTATACTAGGTCTACCTTGGTTTAAACAACACAAACCCACCATTTCCTGGAGAGAGGGAGAACTACAACAATGCGGGTTGCTTCAGCCAGTGTCTCCAGAAGGTCAGTCACTCCCATAACTTCCCAGATCCAGAAGTCAAACCTCTAACTGATAATAATCTCATTCCAATAGAATACAGAGACCTCTCAAAGGTCTTCAGTAAGAAGAAAGCATCTCGGTTGCCCCCACATCGTTCAGTTGATTGTCATTGCCATTGAGCTTCCATTTGTAGTAGAGGTTGACGCTTTCAACACTGGTGTTGGTGCTATATTGTCACAACGTCATGGCACACCAGCTAAGCTTCATCCATGCGCCTTTTTTCCCATAAGCTCTCACCGGCTGAGCGCAACTACAATGTGGGTAACTGGAACTGTCGGGAACTGTTAGCCATGAGCTGGCTCTCGAGGAGTGGAGACACTGGCTTGAGTGGGCCGCTCATCCATTTGTCGTGTTAATTGATCACAAGAATCAGTACCTACGCTCTGCTAAAAGACTTCATCCCTAACAAGCTAGGTGGGCTTTGTTTTTCACTAGATTTCAGTTCACGGTCACCTATCGTCCAGGCACCAAAAACACCAAGGCAGATTCGCTTTCTCGCCAGTCTGACGAATCCCCTACACCTCCCACCCAAGAACTCATAATCCCAGAGAAACTTCTTCTAGCCCCTGTCCAATGGGACATCTCCACCGAAATCAATATATTTAACAGTCAGAAACCCCCCTCCTCCTAATCTCACTTTTGTGCCCGAACCCCCCGCAAACGTCTGATTTAATCAATTCTCATTGACTCTCCTAGTTCAGGTCATCCGAGTATTACAGCCACCATTGAACTCACCAAGAACTGTTATTGGTGGACTATTGCAACCACTACCCACCCCCCAACACTTCTGGTTGCATATCGCAATTGACTTCATAACCAATCTACCTAATTCTCAGGGCAACCCCACAATACTCACTATGGTCGACCATTTCTCTAAGGCTTGTCGTCTCATACCACTACCTAAACTCCCCACTTCTTTAGAAACGGCAGAATTACTATGCAATAACTTTTTTAGATTTTATGGTTTATCTGAGGACATTGTCTCTGACAGGGGACCTCAATTTACTTCTAGAGTCTGGTCTGCCTTTTTCAAGAGTTTAGGGGTTAACATTAGCCTCACCTCTGGTTACCATCCCCAGTCAAACGGTCAAACAGAACGGTTAAACCAAGAAGTCAGTCGTTTCCTCAGGTCTTACTGCCAAGAGCACCAAACCAAAAGGAGCAGGTTTTCTGATGTGGGCCGAGTATGCACAGAACTCTTTAGTGAAACCATCAACCGGCCTAACCCCCTTTAAATGTGTTCTCGGATTTCAACCTCCTCTGTTTGCTTGGTTTGGCGAACACACAGACCTTCCCTCTGTAACCGATTGACTGCAGAGGAGTGAGGAAGTATGGGACAGAGCTCATACACACCTACTACACGCTGTCAGAAGACAAACCGTTCAGGCCAATGCTCATTGCAGACCTGGCTCCAAGTACACTCACAATCAATGGGTCTGGTTGTCAACCAGGGATCTTCATTTCAAGCTACCATGCAAAAAACTTAGTCCCAGATACATTGGCCCATTTCAAATTATTAAACAGATTACTCCTGTGTCATTTTGCTTAAAATTACCTTCTAAATATCAAATTTCTCCTGCCTTCCACATATCCCTCCTAAAACCCGCTGGTGGCCTGGTTGGAGAGGCTAATGAAGCACCCAGTGGACAGACCCCCCGATCATGGTCGACGGCGAGAAGGCCTATCAAGTCTGTGAGCTTCTGGACTCCAGGCGTCGGGGTGGTAATCTACAGTACTTGGTGGACTGGGAGGGGTACGGACCAGAGGAGAGGTCTTGGGTAAATGCAGGTGATATCTCCACCGCGCCACCAGAGGGAGCCTGAACGGAACTATACGCGGACTACGTTTCCCATGATGCGCCTACCTAGAGCCTGATTACTTCCTGGTTGCCACCTGACCCATATTACCATCCTCTATATAAATCGGACATTTACATTCAATCTTTGCGAAGTCTTGATTTGCCTTTAGCATCAATTCTAAATGTTTTCCCTGTTTATTCATTATTGTTTTTTTCGTGTATGATCTGGATTGTTGACGTTACTGATTGTTTGATGCCTACCCTCGTGTTTAGATTGTCTGCTCGTTCTTTGATTTATTTGCTGCCACGCCCCTTTAACGATTACTCTTTGTTTTGCCTCCACAGAGTGTGTTTGCTGTTACCGATTGTGCCTTTCGACCAATTTTATTAAATTATACTGCAAGAGGATCCGACTCATTCTGACTCTTCGTTACAGTATAACTGCTTAATAATCATTTTTCAATTCAAAAAGTCAAGTGGTAATTTATTCATTTAAATGTAGGGATTGCTATTAGACAGAAAGGTTTCTGAATAATCTTTAGGGTAATCAGAGACAACATATCTCCATGCTTAAAATGTATAGCAGGCCATGTTTTCTTACTGTGAGGCAGAATAATAATCCTCTCCATTTTCCCAGCTCCATGTGCCTGTTTTGTCTTTCTTGAGACCAATCCAGTAGTCAGTCCTCTTTTGAACAACTCTTGAAATAAACGCCTAAAATCAAAGAGAACCATATTTATAAGCCTATGTTTAAAATACAAAATCATAGAGTAGAGAAACCAAATCTGAGTTGCCAGGTCCTCACCAGCTCTTCCCCACTGTTCACAACCATTAGGTGTGCCTCATGATCGCGGCATACAGACTTGGATAATGCCCATGTTCCATAAGAATTTACTAACAAATAACAGCTGTTATTAAAGGCAATCCAACCATCTGAGCAGAGCCCTATGTAGAAGAACACAACAGATATGCTTTCATATTAGTATATATAATGTTAAAGTGTGTATGATTGTAAAATGCTTATAAAGAGTACAAACCTACAAACCTGACAAAATAACAAATTCTTGTAATTCTACCAAAAACCACTTATGTTATGGTTGTGTTGCCATGTACAGTTTTATTAAATATTTAAACAGCACAAATATATTTAACACTTCACAATATTTATGTTAAGTAAATTATTAAATAAACAAACGTGTTATAATATAGCATTATATCTATTTTTACCTCTGTATTGGAATGGAATAGGTGTACTTCCATCAGAAATAAGACCTCTGTGCACATCTCCCTGTGAATTCTTGGGGACTTGAGCGATGGTAAATCGACAACAGAAGAGTTACACAATCATTAACAATCATGTAAATGTGCTAAGAGACAATTGTTATGAGCCTTACTTACAGTTTAGACCTGTTACGATTCCTATTACTAAGAACGACAGGAGAAGAAGAATCAGGAACATGGCACAAGCCACTTTGCCTAAAGACCACATGGTGGAAATTATGTTAGGAAGACTTTCACACATCAAAATAATTACATTTAGAGAATAATTTTTGTTGATTTTTTTGTTCCGTAAGTGAAGGATACCAAATATAGCCTTCCATAAAGCATACAATGTACATAAATCTATTAAAAATGTGTCTTTGCCTTTGCAAAGTAGAATCACTGTAAATGGACTTTAGTTTAAATACAATGTAATGGTCTCTTTTAAAATAGGCAACAATGTTACTAAGTTACTTGCCTTGATGGTAGAAGGGATCCACCCTGTCAGAAGTTCCCTCCACATCCACATCTGTGAGTTTGTTGCCCTGCATTCCTTTAGGTCAGCTTATAGCCTGGTTAGAATGGCACATGCATATCAAGGATTATCTGAAAATCAATATGCCACTTAACTAACTTTTAAATACTGACAGTGACAGTTTAATTACAACACAATAAGTGTGTGTATTCACAACGTAATGCCAAATGTACAATATCATTATAAATATTAAAATGTTTAGCCTTAGTAAAGCATTGTAAGCATAATTACTAACTACAGCTGTTTAGTGTACTTAACTTAGAAGAAAATAACTGTTCAACTTACTGATAAGCGTGTTTCTTTGTGACACATGCAGTTTCCATAGCACAACATGGAAAGGGAAGATTTTGTGGAATGGCAGAATGACGCCAGAGGGGCTGGTCCTCTCCTCCCAGCCAAACCAAAGCCCTGTGTTTTCTGCCAGAGTCACGTTGCAGTTGCCAAAAGTGCATGACAACGTAACTATAAAATATAAATACCTTAGTGGGAAGTCAGAAAAACAACTGTGCACGGTCTACTCACATGGGCTTTTTAAAGTAAAAACTAGAAAAAGTAAAAAAAAAAACAATATGCAATGTTATTGTGATATTGATGAGGGATTGCTGTTGTTGTTGATGTTAGTAATTAGTAGTTAATAGTGGTAATAGTGGTTAATAGTATTATTGCCAACATACTATTACTTCCAGCAGCAGCACATTCATACGATTGATGATGATGTACTGATTCTTAAACCTGGGTAGGTTTTTTTTAAAACCCCTGAGCAAGTATGCACTAAATTCAGCTTTATTGTGTAGATAGATTGTGTAGATAACTTCAGTCTTAATCCTAAGTCTTTTTATACGTAACCAAAACCTAAAACACCATTTAACACTATTCTTTTGTTTCTTTACAAGCGCTGATCTATTAGTGCTGTTCATAGTCCTCCAGGTCACTAGGTGGCAGGCTCGTCGATTTCCAGCACTAACATCACCCTTAAGGCTTTTTCCGTCTCTGCTGTTTCAGTGTCCGTAAAAATGGCAACGGTCGCACGTCTCTCCCAGAAGCTTTTCAAGTCCTCTGCGCTGATCCAGAGCCGTCAGTTCTCAGCCGTAGCTCACGGCGAGCAAGCAGGTTAGATACTCTCTCTAAACAGATTAAAAAGACCTTGTATTAAGATACATGTCTGTTATGAATAGCTGTAACGTTATGCTCTTTGACCTTGCGGCCGCGAAAGTACTGGGAAGCGTAGCTTAATATAGCGGTGTCATCGATATATGGCCATATAGAAGTTACTTCTATTATGATTCTCAGATTCTTTGTTAAAAAGTAACGAATATTTAACAAACGACCATAAATGCTATAAAATAACCATGTATGATAACCAACCGACTAGGCTAGTGTGATATCATAATGTGTAATAAATGGTTGACACGTGTCAAAAAGGTTTGGTTATAATATATCTGTTTCTAATGTGGTTTAGCCAAGACATGGAAGGTTCTGTCGTTTGTGGTGGCGCTTCCTGGAGTCGCTGTGTGTATGGTTAACTGGTATCTCAGGTCTCAGCAGCACCATCATGGACAGCCTGAGTTCATTCCCTACACACATCTGCGCATCCGTAGCAAGGTAAACAGGTTAACATTTGTCCAGACTTATTGTTTCTCAATTAACTTAATGTTCAGTGAAGTGTGGCAGGATGCGTATTTGTTGAGTCAGGTTTTTGTTGTGTAAACATCTCTGTGCCTGTAAATCGATCACCATAAATTGTGACGTTTATAAAAATAAAGTGCCAAATAATAAACAAAATGGAGAACTAAATGTCTAAATACCAACTTGTTGGTCTGTCTGATTATGACATTGGAGGTCTGTGCTTAGTAATTGATACCTTCGAGGGCCTCAGGGAATGAAGGCAGTGACTTAACACATGCTAAATGACCAGCTGCAATAGTGGTACAGAGACACTGTATATGTTCCCAGTAGTGATCAACCCATTTGAATTCAATAGCTATTAGCAATATCCAAAGAGCCTACAGCTGATATAATCTTGAAAAGCTGCTTGAAAGTCATAAATACAGACACTAAATATTTACACATTTTTACTCCTAATTCCCAGAAAGGGTTGAGGATTCATTGATTTGGCAGTTGTTAGATTTTTGAACTGACACACAATTATCAACCAAGCTAATATGGTTAACTGGTAATGCAGTAATCTTGAAATACCCAAATATTGGCCCAGTATTGACCTGACTGTTTTAATGCAGCCATTTAAATTCCATGT
Organism: Botia almorhae; assembly: GCA_036877575.1. Taxonomy (NCBI): domain Eukaryota; kingdom Metazoa; phylum Chordata; class Actinopteri; order Cypriniformes; family Botiidae; genus Botia; species Botia almorhae. Next base: position 30,965 of record JAZGTJ010001010.1, read on the forward strand.
TAATGTGTCTTGTTTTTTTAATAAGTTTTCATGTTCAAGAAATAAATGAAATAAATCTCTTCCACTCACAAACACAATGTCTCTTTAGCGTTTCCCATGGGGTGATGGCAACAAGTCTCTCTTCCACAACTCCCATGTCAACGCTCTCCCCGATGGCTATGAGCATCATGAGTAAAGGGTATATTTACCTGAACTCCCTACAGGGACCACGGATGTGGACCACTCCTCAGTTTTAATCAGCTAACGTGATGTCTTTTTCATATGATGAGTTTACCTCTGTGCTGTCTAGACCTTGTGTGAAAGCACCTTATGGAAAAAGTTACATCTACTCCTGGACCATTGCATCACATTGCTTGCTTAACCGAAATAAAAAATATGTTCTTTAAATTATAAACTGTGTTTGTGTCTCATTTGAAATTGTGCTTTTGAGAGCGTTCTGGGCAATGTTAGATACCCAGGGAGCCTTCCACCTTTATTTGACTAATGTTTGTATATTCTGTGCTGTATGTATGCTGTATTACATAACGTTGTATGTAATGATTTGACATGGGTAAATTAAATAGTAATAGGATTTAAAGGTTATTTTTTTAAACCGTCTTAAAGAGACCACAGGGAACATGCATTTTGAAATATGTGAAATTTGAATTTGTGAAATGCCACCACAAAAACTGAAAGCTGAATAAACAATATGAGGTTTGTCCCTTCCGGTTTGCCTTACTGTTAAGACACTCACATGACTTTACACTTGTGACTCGCATTCCGGTTTAAATCCAGTTAACGAAGTCCCAGATCATGTTTAAATTAGTTTACAGTCAGTATCTTCTGGATAATTGGGCGATCGTAATATTGCGTTTTATCTTATCGAAACTAAGTAATTGATGCAATGCGGTTCAGTAACTCAGTTGAACTCGCTTGTCAAACGCGAGAAGTTTGAAATCTGCTCTTTACGCAATTCAACAGTGGTAAGTGTCAAAACAGTAGCTGTGTCGGTCGCACTCGTTGGTTCTACGAGTAGCATCGTATACTGAGCTTGGTTTTTCGCCCTACTTGTTCTTGTTCAACCAATCACAAATATGCCTAAGACCAAAACAACCCAAACTGAAAGCAGTTATTTTATTTGCACGCCTGTAGTAATGGTTGAGTACAAAAAATAAGTCACATTGTATAGACTAACATTTGCAACGAACAGCACAAAGCTTAAAGTGAACAATTGAAAGTTATTTCCGTTGTTATATAGGTAGTCTACAAACACTTGAATAATTATTTTTTAATAAGGTCTTCTATTTTAATTAACGAAGGAAGGTTTAATAATGTTTATTTGCACGTCATGTTACCACCATTTTACAACAGTAACAAAACTGATAGTATAGTGTTTTTGTAAAGGTTCATTCTTGGGAAAATTCACCTTGAAACCAGATTGCTGCTTTTTCAACAGAACAATGGCTGAAACAACTACTTTGACTGATACAAGACGGTGAGTAAAATTATGTTTAAAAGGTCAAAGACTGTAGGCTAAAAATAGAAGGTCTTGTCACAGGTCACACACAGTCACGTTTTGTTCTTAGTATACAACATTTAGTAAATAATGAAAATGACTTATGTATTTTAATATTTGAAGAAAATGTTATGTCAATTTTATTTTATGTTAATTTTCATAACTGTCGGTATTGAATTTGAGACATTTTGTTTAACTGAGTTTTTATCAGTCATACAGAAAATAAACTGTTTGTGCCTTTGTGGTCATTTTCCAGATGCCTTCCAGATGTCTTCTTCCTCTATGATAGTTCAAAGGTGCAAGAGGAGGGAGACCAGACTAGAGATGGAATATACTATTTCTACCCTGAAGATGTAATTAAACCATCAACCATCACGTTGAGAAATCGTTGCATTAATTACTGCCTCTAACTCATTACAATATGTAGAAGTTAGAGAAGCAATTGCGTCTTCAAAACATTATCAAGTATCATCATGCTTTAGATGAAATTATTATAATTGCATTTACATTTATGCATTTGGTGCTTTATGCATCATGCTTTTATCTAGCAACTTAAAGTTTATTAAAGTTATATTAGGGCTCCCTGGGAATCGAACCCACAACCTTTGCTTTCTAGCGCAATGCTCTACCAAATGAGCTACAACAATAATTAGATACTGAAGACATGATAGTGTCTTTTTTGTTGTTATAGACACCAGTGGACCAGCAGGAGCTACTTTGTGGGCAGCTGGCCGGTGTGTGTCGTTGTGTGTCTGAGCTGTCCGCTTCTCCTGTACGCCTGCTGCGTCTGCGCAAGAGCAAATACGCAATTCGCATGAAGGATAGATTTCTTTGGGTAAGAGAAATGGCTGTAATAACCATAATAACTAATAATAACTGTAATAACTGTATCAAATAACCAAGAATTTGGCTTGTTCTTTACTGTGGTTTAGCAATTTGAATGGGATCTTTCTCTGGTTGACAGGCATTAAGCTGTGGTAGACATTACAGATTTGAGTGTAGGTGACTTCCTGGATCAGCTGATTGATCTTTTCTGCTTTTATAACGGACCAGTGCATCAGAGCTACCAGGTATCAAAATTATAGCATCTAATACAGTATTCTATTTACTGAAAATTACTTTGCAGTTTACTGTTATAGATACTGTAAAATTAGCAATCTTTTATGTCTTTTTATGCAGTTTTTGTTTAAAAAATATTTTTATACAATTGTTTACGCTTTTTTAGTACATTTTACTTTTTTATTCATAAAATTAATCTTGTGAAAAATAAAATCTATTCTATTCTAAAAATCTATAATGCTATTTCAGACATACGTTTTGAGTTTCTTTAACACATTATTTCCACAGATATACAGTCAGGAGGAGTTGGCTCTCCGGTGGGCGAGATACCTCTGTCACCTGCAGGGCGGCTCCACTGAGCTGCACAACATCTTCAGCTGTCTGAGGACAATTGACTCCACCCATGTAAGAATAAACTGTATTTTAAGCAAAGCTTGCACATTGCAGTACCAGAGTTAATCTCTCTCTTTCTCTTTTCTCCTTCCTGAACTGGTCACCTCTTCTCACTCCTTCATTATCAGATAGATCCTCTGCTGTTGCTGAAAGCTGCCCTTATACTACAGGCATGTCAGAGATGCCCTCTGGTGTTAGCTGGGTGTATTCTGTACAGGGGCAGGTGAGATTTCACTGAGATTTAAAATGATAGTTCACCTTAAAATTAAAAAGTTACAAACGTAAATGGTTTTATTTCTTCTGTGGAACCCCAAAAAACTTCAAGCTTGATTTTGTGTGAACTGTTTTTTTTAATAGAACCATTATGACACAAATGCTTTTTGGCACTTATCCTTACAAGGTATAGTGCAAAAAAGAAAGTGTTTTTAATTGTCAGTGGCTAAAGCATTTTCAGTCATGGTTCCCTGTATGTTGTGCAGGGTGGTGAGTACTCAGATGCTTCCTGATCTGACAGTGAAGGTGATGGTGTATGAGACAGAAACATACAGCCAGGTAGAAGCATACACATCAAACATTATTACACTCACTGACACTAGGGCAACGAATGGAAGACTGTGCTTCCCAATTTTAAGGCATGTTTTCTTGTCTAACTCTCCTTGTCTCTCACTACAGGATAACAGGGTGACAGCCAGTGGCCTGAGCTCATCTGCCGCTACACCCCCCTCTGTCACAGTTACCACACAGGTGTTCTTGACGACCACCGAACTGCAAATGCTGCGCTGCCCCCCAGTGTATAGAGCTTGCAGGTACTCAAAAGAATAGGCATGAGGCAGGGTGTTGCTATGCGGCTGCTAAGGTGTTTGGAATGGTTGTTAGGATGATGCTAGGTGGTTGCTTGCTTGCAGTTTGTGCATTTTCTGTCCTATCTCTCATACTTAGGTCTCACTGCACTCAACCTCCAAGCCGATCCAGGAAGTCCCGCCTCCTGTCACGCACTTTATCTGACACTCCAACCACAGATAAAGACTCTTTAAACTTGGAGACCACTCAGTGTCCCCCGACCTCCTATCAGGCAATGCCATCTTCTTCCTGCTCCTCCCTTTCCGATGAGCCACATTTCAGCCCCTCCCTCTCACTGGTAAACACTCCCCTTCATTCCAGTCTTATGAACCAATCAGAATATTTCACTCCTCAGTCACCTGACCACAGCACACCGAATGGCGCAAACTTGTCTGTTGTAAAGAAACAAGGTTTAAAAGGGAGTTTGACCAGCCTGGATAGAAAGGAAAAGGTAGTACAGGATATAGATGAGAAACTGGACTCAATAAGTTTACACTCTGAGCTCAAAACTAGCAGCAAAGTTGTACATTTAGATCAGGAAGTTCAAAGTGAAGAATTCACAGCCCTCAGCAATGGAAATCAGTTACAGTTGAATAGTCTTGAGAACCATTCAGATGGATCTTACCAGGACAACCAGATTGACAGGACCAAAGGACAACAATTGGACGTTAAGAATCATGTGACCAATACAAATGACAAACTCCAAAGAGATACAGAGGAAGAAGCGAGATCAAAAAGAGAGCTGCTAGTACAAAGGCTTAAGGAGAATGCATACAGCAGGTATGACCTCCCAAATGGCCCCAAACCACATGAGACACTGGCAGATGCCTCTCTGCTGCCTACATTATTGTACCAACATAGAGTAAGAGGTCTGGTCCTAGCCCTTTTGGTGGAGCCGGAATTCAGCACAGATCCCACTGCCGAGGAGGAAGTGGTGAGAATCTTGTGTGTCTTACACATTTTATTATATTGTTTCTAAATTACATTATTCATTTACATGCATAATATTCATTATATTCACATTAATTACATTCATTGTATTCATATAAATAACATTCATTGTGTTCATATAAAGTGTTCTTTATACTGTTACTGCAGTATTACAGCAGTTTGGCTTCACTGAATGGGCTTGAGGCTCATCTGAGGAATATGTCACCTGGGACCCCCATCCTTCCGGGGCCCTACACCTTTGCCCACTATGACAGCATCCAAAACACCCTTACTAGTGAGTGAAAGCTCCTGTCTCCTTACAGACATGTAAAACTGTTTGTTACTGGTATGTGATAGTTTTGTGATATGTGACACTGCAGCTAATGTATGCGGCCGCTCCGCTGGGCCCCAGGATCGCTCATTTGTCAGGGCCACTGCACTGCTCCATTCCCATTTCTCTCACACACGCAGTCTACAAGAGGCTATCGTGAGGTGAATGTCTGTTTATTTATTACCAAATCTGATTTGATGGTGCATATTGATCATGTTTCAGTCATATTCAATGTTTGAATAGTTGTTTTCTCTGTTTGTACAAGAGCGCTTTAAATCATTGACCAGCGTTTAAGTAGTTGCAGCAGCTTTGACTAGTGTAAGCAGCGTGGTGATTATAATGTATTTTTGTACACTGAATTACAGGAACGCTGGCTCAGCAGTGTATGGGACCCGCAGCACAGCCCAGGAGACTTATTTCCTCCAGCAAGGAACATCAGTCAGAAACTCTGGAAGTCCTGACGCCCAGGATAGTGCCTTCTCTCTACCTAGAAAAGCCAGACAGCGGCTCCTAAAACATGGAGTTAACCTGCTTTAAAAAAAAAGTGATCTTGTTTATTGTTTCACCGATCTCTACTGTATTTATACTGTGTATATCTCATACTACTCAGAATGTAATTAAAGGAATACGGCAGCCAAAAATGAAAATCTCCATGTTTTTTTCACCCTCATGTCCTTTCACACCAGTGTGATATTCTTCTGTGAAATACAAAATGAAATTTTTTTTTAAGAATATCCTGGCTTTTTATCACATAATAAAAGAGAATTTGGACTGACAAGAATGCACTATGAATCTAATAAAATTAATTACAAGTAATTTTGTTGAACTGGTTAATCCAGTTAGCAAACCTGATCTAAATAAATAATTCTCAAATTGTACTAATCAGGTTAATCAAGGAAAAAAATCGTTTAGGTTTAGAGCAGTGATTCTGAACTGTCCTGGAATGGCCACCAGTACTGCATTATTTGGATGCCTCAGAATGTGTAGTACTCAGGGGTGCAGTGGATCTGGGTTGGGAATCACTGGTCTAGAATGACATGAGGATGAGTACATGATGACAGAAGTTTTATTTTGGTTACACGTTCCTTTAATGGTGTTTGGTTTTGGACAGTAAAAACAGTAAAAGCTAAAAGGGTCAACTGTACTGCCGAGGAACAATGATCAATTACATTTTGCTGTAATTCTTTAGCTACTTTATTTGTGATTAAAAGATACTTTATTGTGAACAGGGGGCAGGTTTTAAAGCTGGTGCTTACCATTCAGTATTACAGTTACTGTGTATATTTGTAATTATTGAAACTGCCAACTTGTAAATGGACAAAAATTTAATTATTCTTGAATATGAATAAACTTTTATAAACCATTTTGGGATGGTTGAGATACTGTATATTGAATATTTGGCACGTACAATCATAAATGTCAAAGTTTCCAAATGCCAAAGTATAAGTTATCAAAGTAATGTAGCTCAGGCCTGATTTTCAAGCGAAATATTTAAGAAATAAAAGTTAGGTTGGATACAAATAATGTAATAGATACCTGCTTAAAATACAGAAAGTATTTGGGGTATTTTTTGGTTTAAAAAATCGTGAAACAGCTAATGTGATAAACTATTGTGAACATGACAGGAACTTTATACATCCACTAAAATGGACGAACCAGCAATTGCACAAATGGGCGAGAAAAGTGAGGCTAGAAGCCACTTGGTTTGATGTTTTGTTATCTATGCGATAAAGTCCATACATAGCCTATATCACTTGTCAAGTATTACGTGCGCAAATACATTTACGTGCGCAAATACGGGCCACTGTGTACCTAGATTAACGGTTTAAATTGTATATCCAGTCCAAAAGAAGTGTTACCGCTCTATTGGTTGTGAAACTATTGTCAAAGGGTTTTTGGGGCAGAAAATGAAAGTTTTACGCTTCTCTTGGTCGGAGTCGTTTCTCTTGCAAATGAGCATCTCGTTAATGATGGGGCAGATGTTCTGTAATGAGGGTCATTAGAAGTAAGAATAAGAATGGACTGAACCGGCAAGACTCTAGGCGCTCTTATTATGCAGACATATTTAAAAGGTCAATGGGGGTGCGAATGACCGCTTAAGTGTCCCAAACAAAACCAAGGGGAGGAGAGTCAGGAGAGGTCAGAATTCAAATTGCACAGAAGGAACTGGTCTTATTGTCAGAGCAAGAGGATTTACACTCTTAGCCGTGTCGTGGAGAGCCTGCTATAGAAGCCTTAGGAGCGCAACACATATAGCGGATATAAATATATTTGGATACGCGAGATGGCTACGGTTACGCACACACGGATTTCACTGCTGGTACTCGTTTTTATGGCTATTGCCATAGGAATACAGTGCCGGTCTTTGCGTACACAGATTCGGAAGGTGACATCGTTTCAAGGAGAGCGTAAAATACGTATTGGCCACGTCCAAAGACGGACCCGTCGCGATCCGGGCTCCAAACACGATCAGTGCGCCCTCCTGAACGCACCGTGGACAGAGAGCACCACCCCTTTTGGGGACTGGGGACAAATGTATCGCCTTAAGATATTATCTATCACGGGTGATGGTCCACGTCGTGCCGTTTTCCCAGAACCACCCCTCTTCCGATTCGTTAGGCGGGTTTATCGTTGTTGTCAAGCGGGGTACCACTGCGGAAGTGTCAAAGGAATACAGGGCCGAACACATGGGGGTAAGTTGCTTTATGTTTGGATAATGCAGTTTTTATATTTTATTTAAAACGACTTTATATTTTAATAATGATACATTTTCCTGACTTTTCCTGACCAGACTCCAGGATTGAGTTTCTGCTTGGAGTGGACGTGTTGTCAGCACCGTTGGCAAGGGCAGAAGTTCATTTCCACTTTTTAAATCCCCAACACCTCAACATCCAGCCTGTGCTGCCCTCATTGGAGAAACGAGGGTTCACTACCAGGTAAGACATAGAAGCTTAGATATATAAAATGAAGATGATTGCAAACACGTGCAGTTCTTAATGGATAGAATAATAATTGTGTTTTATTTTGTAAGATCATCTGTGTTGTTCTTTTTCTGCAGGTATAATATCTGGATGCAAGATGGTGTGGTTGAGCTGAGAGTAGACCTGCTTGCCCTCTTCCAGGCCCTGCAGCTGGCCTTTGGAGGAGCCAGTAGAGGCCAGAGCCTGATGGAAATGCATCGGGTGAGGGGCTTAACCAGACCAGGGGTCCTTGAAAGACCACCAGACCTCATTCAAGACACAGCAACCATACTGTGGGAGGAGGAGAAAGAGAACAGGGAGGGTGCTGCCCCCCTGCAGCCGGCTTTAGAGCTTGGACTGGCGTTACACTGCAGCTTGGAGAACAATATTGCACAGCCCTGTCAAAACTATGGTGTACAATTAGCACATGCACCCTTCATTGCCCTAACATACAAATAGTGGGGTTATAGGCTACTAAGTGAACAGTGTTTTAGCCAAAATTGCATAGAAACTGTGTTCAGCCAAACACTGTTGATCTTTAGTCTCCCCCCTACAAGTTCTTTGTGGCCATAAAGTCTTTGTCCATTCAGTCCGCTAACACCTGGTGTGAATGTTCCCTGGATGGTTTGCTGTTTCTAGAATTGCTAATGATTCCTATTGTTGGGGGACAATGCATCACCAGATCTAGAAAGCTTACTGTAATTCAAAGTGGCCAATTTAATTATAGAACACTATGCACTTCAGCATGTAAATTGAGTTTATTAAATTATGGGTGTTATTTGTGAGGAAAAAAGTATCACTGTATAAATGTAAATAGTGTATAATTACAGTTATATATAAATACATTTTTGCATTGTCTGAAAGTGTCTGGTAGTTTGTTTCTTACACTCAGTATTGTTCACTTACTCTGAAATAACTCATGAGATAATGAGGACTGTATACAAAAAGGATTTATTTTAAATATAAAAAGGCTGTCAAGAACAGAAAAATACCACATTTACCAAAATGCATGTGATTCGGATTTCAGTTTAAATTAGACAGTATTATCCTTATTCTAAAAATCTACAAAGCTACTCAATAGCATTCAACTCTATTGAGATACAAATATAAGATATAAATGTTAGACCATACAATGACCATACAATGTATACAAACAACAAATGAATGTTAGGTATAGTGGTTTGTTATTACTAACAGTTTTACTAAATATGTTGTTTGTTTTACCGTGTACCTTGACAAACACATTCTGGTAAGGGAATTTTGTGGTTAGGTAATACTTTATGGTAGATTTAGTACATCTCTTTAGCCGTGTGTGTTTATGAAACAATTCTCTTGTTTGGAGACATTTGAAAGTATTTGATTTAATTATACAGTGTGAGGTGTGGATTATGCCATTTACTATGCACTAATATAACAGCTATTATACCAATACAGATTAACCAGGGCCAAATTTTAAGCAAAGATTAATCAAATTTTTACATAAAATAATCCACGTGTTAGAGACAATAATGACATAGTACCTTACTACAGTTATTACTTTATTGTAAAATCATGGTAATATTTAATGTAAACATGCACATTAAATATCTAAAGGGTAAGCAAATTAACAAGGTTACATGTATAATTTTTAAAAAATATTTATGCCTGTTATTGTTTACATTTTTTAAACTGTGCTTTTGAGATATGACATTAGCTACATATATGGTTTGTAAATAGAACACAACAATATCAAAAGTTCTTAAAACATCTAATGTAAACATTTATGGAAACAGAAGGCTCAGACATTTTATAATGAGCAACTAGAACAAAATGAATGTGTTTGTAATGTTCCTTTTCACAAAATGGTTAGACTCTACACTTTGCCCTAACATGGGTTAAGGCCAAAGTTCACTGTAAGAAAGAGAGAGAAAGAAAGGGAGAGTGAGAGTAAAGGAGGAGGGGATGACGGGAAAAACAAGTTGGAAAAATTATCATTTTGAACTAAAAGGGGAACAGGTGTCTAGACAAACTACAACAGCAGAAATAGAGGAGCGCTGCAAAGGAAGAGAAGATCAAGAAAATGGATCTATGTTTTAAAAAACGCTTCATCTAAAGGTGAGACCACCAAGCTCCAACCCTGAGCTGAGACGCAGGTGAATTTCGAATGATTGAAATGTTGTCTTCTCTTGTGTGTGTGTGTGTGCACGCTATGACCGTTTGCACACTTAAGTGTGTACGTTCGCGTCAACAACATAGACAAAGCTTGCGATTCTCTTCCTTTGTGTATCCACACACACATAGGTTCTCTCTCCAAGATCTGGAACTGTGCTGTAGAAGACCAACAACTGCTGAGACAATATAAGAAACGTGAGATGGAGGGAGGTGAGGGGAGGAGAGCGGGAGAACGGAGCGGACGGCTGACGGCCTTGCAGGAGCAGCTGGTGTGGTCTCTCCTGGGCTCGGGTCTATCCAAGGAGTTGCTGATCCAAGCTATAGGAGATCTGGAGAAAGAGAGAGCTTCAGCCGGTGTGGAGCGAACAGATCGGGCTGATGGGGAGAGCTCAGAGGAGGGAGAGATGGACAATCCACCCCCCATCTTCCGCGACCTGGAGAGACTTCCACCAGAGGAGGCAGCGAGGCAGAGAGTTGAAGTTGACCAGCTGTTGCAGTAAGTCTGCTTTCAGCATGTTAAAAATGCCACTTCACCCAAAAACACATGCTATACACACTAATAAGATTTTAGTGCTTCAAATGCTATTCTACCATAAAAAGCGTCAGGAAAGCTTTTCTTGTTATACTGTATCTTCTCTAAATCTTCTTCTGCAGACAACTCTGATGTTCTTCCAGCTATTGTCTTCATGTCATGTCCTTCTCAAGGAAACTACCTGCTTGGTCTTTTTCCAGGTCTTCTTTCCTTTATTCCTGTTCACCAGCTTTCTCTCTCCTTTAGTGCTCTGCCTTCTAACCGATGGGGTAAATATAAGGAGGTTCCACCTTTTCTAGTTACTAATTACCCACCCTATTCATTATTCTCATGCCATTTCTATCTTTTTAATAAATGAGCTACATCGACTGGTTAAAATTAACAGAGTGACACAGTGTCCATCTATATCTGTGTGTCTGTGTCTGTGTGTACACTTCACTAGTGATATTGTAAAGATAGCACTGTGTAAGGGTAGACTTGCTTTCAAAAGCTCTTTGGGCAGTTCAGAGATAAAAACTGTCTTGTGATAAACCACATGATACATTTTATCAAAACAACCGGTGAGCTGTTTTATTTGTGAGTGAATTGTTAGGTGAAATGCATTTCTGTATTGTGAATGTTTGTGTCGGTGTGTGTACATAAGGGCTATTTGCAATCTATTTTACTGGACTTTGACCCTTTGTCTCTGGCCTTATCTAACAATGCAAACACTGCACTTTCCCTCTGTGTTTTCCTTTTCTTACAGCTGTGCTCACTTTTAAAACTTCTTGACCATTTCTTTAGATTTAAATTTAAATTAAAAACTTAAAACTTTTGAAAATTTAGATTTAAATTTTTGATAAATTAAATTTCATGTATTAAATTACTACTATTACTAGTACTATTAAATTGTACATGTGCTATTATTATTTGTTTGCCATTGTATGTGTGTCCCCAGGACTTAATTATTGGGATACTATATAATCACATTATTTTATAGAACTTTGTTTAGTGTATATTGTATAAGTATAATATTTATTTGAATATTAGCCAAATTGCTTGTTCCAATTCTTTCAGTTTAATGAGTTTTATAGAAATAGAATTTTCTCTGAATTTTGCTTTTATTTAAAGTATTACACTTTCACTGTCAATGTGTGATTTATTATATGCCACATTAAACGGAATGAAAGTACTGGAAAACATTCTAAAATTTAATAGCAACACTAGCACAATTTCATGACATGATAATAAGCATGTTCTTCTTCTAGTATGTAGTATGTGAGAGTCTGTTTTGAAATATTCAGAAATGCGTTCTACAATGATCGTAATATATTGATGTGTTTGTGTATGTAAGAGAGGATCCATGGCATGTAGCTAAAATGATAAAGAGCTACATGCAGCAGCACAACCTCCCACAGAGAGAAGTGGTAGAATCCACTGGCCTCAACCAATCCCATCTCTCCCAGCACCTCAACAAGGGCACACCCATGAAGAATCAAAAACGTGCCGCTCTGTATAGCTGGTATGTCAAGAAACAGACAGAGATTAGCCAGCGTAAGTATGGTTATTTCCTATTCTTATGGCTATAGCCCTTATACATCAAAACTACTGTGGCCCTTTGCACCTTTTAATCTATTAGCTACCCTGCCTTTTTTGTTACAGTGTTTAAGATGTATCCAGTCAGAATGAACATTCCATTGATTCTCTCACACTGAACTATGCAGAATTCACCAATGCTAGTCGAGGTGTTATGTCAGGAGAGGAATCTGGGGAGGATGGCCGAAAGGGGCGGAGGAATCGTTTCAAATGGGGACCTGCCTCCCAACAAATCCTATTCCAGGCTTACGAACGCCAAAAGAACCCCAGCAAAGAAGAAAGGGAGGGATTGGTGGAGGAGTGCAACAGGTAATTTGAACTACAGACTGGTTAATGAAGGTATGAACCAGGCACCATAACCCAAAATGGTTATGCTGGTTAAACTGCATCAACTGTATTTGTGTATGTGTGTTTTAGAGCAGAGTGTCTACAGAGGGGTGTGTCTCCCTCTCAGTTGGCTGGCCTAGGATCAAATCTAGTGACAGAGGTCCGTGTATATAATTGGTTTGCCAATCGGCGCAAGGAGGAGGCTTTTCGCCATAAACTGGCACTAGATGTGCCTTATAGTAGCCAATCAGCACTCTCCACAACCCAGACACTACCATCCAGTCCTTCACCAGGTACCTGCAATGTCATTCAAAATCATACCTATTCGTATACCATCTTTGGACTGATGTTATATCTTTTTTTGTTACCTAGAAGCAGAAAAACAACGAATGTGACTCCATTTATCTTTGTTGTTGATACTCTGAAGGTCTGAAGTATAGTCAGTCAGTGGTGTGTGAGAGTTTGGGCTCAGTGAGAAGCTCCAGTGGTGAAGACAGGGCTGGTGGTCGTCTCGGAGCAAGTCCTGTCCAGCTAGAACCTAGTCATACACTCCTGGACACGCCCCACCACAAACCAGTGGGATTAAATGACTAGACATTATGGAAAATTAAACCTAGAATTTGATCTGACAATCAAAGTACAGAAAAAAACAAGTCTCCAATATCTGTTTCCTCTCTTAGGCATCTGTTGGTGGTTCTTTACCTCCTGTCAGTACTCTCACTTCCCTGCATGGGTTGTCAGGATCCTCCGCTCCCCCTCCAGGACTGATCATGGCCTCCCTACCAAGTGTAATGAGTCTAGGGGACTCTTCACTTCTCATAGGTATAATTTATGTATTGGTATAGTGGTCTGGATTAAAAGTATACCAACAAAACTGTGGTAATCAACGGTTAATACATGTCTTACTGTAGGCTTGACATCCTCTCAATCACAGACGGTCCCTGTCATCAACAATATGGGGGGCGGGTTTACCACCCTTCAACCAATCTCTTTTCAGCAGCAACTTCATACCTCACCTCAGCAGCCAATAGCACAGCAGCTTCAGAGTCAATTTGGCCCTAGCTCATTCATGGCAACAATGGCCCAGTTGCCATGCCACAGTAAGTAGTTTTAGTGGATATTTATTTTTTGTTTAGTGTTATATTCACAAAAGGCGTTAAATTGTGGTTCTTTCTAATGCAAAAACATGCTTTTACCCTGTTAAAACTCCAAAAGCAATAAAACTCCATAGCAGTAACATAACAGTATCCAGATAACAAACCAAAATAACCTAGCATCATGGCGTAGTATTTTACATGCACAAAACATGTAATATTTGAAAATGTTATAATAAATTGAAATAAAGTGGAGTTGACCAAAAGTATGCTTTTCATATTGTATTTCAGTGTACAGCAAGGCAGATCTGACCTCTTACCCCTCCTCTAACCTACTGTCCCAGGCTATGGTCATTGCAGACAGCAACAGCATTGGAACACTGACTAACCTCACAGCCGTTCGACAGGCATGAACCAAACAATTTGACCTCATTACAATGGAAATAAAAATTGTTTATGCTGTAGCCAAATACAACAATCATAACAACGTAAATAACTGCTGCAAAGGCAATCCAATACAAAACTATATGAGAGTTTCAAGATAGTTTAGATTTCATGCATTTGGCCTGTAAACAATACATGTATCTAATTTTTTCCCTCTCAGATTCTCACATCAGATCCTGAAGGTCATGCTGACACTCCTATTGAAGAGGAATCTTTACACCTGCAATCCACTTCCCCAGAGCCGGGTATAAGCATTGTACACCCACATCTGTGCTTAATGTAGACCAATAGACCTTTGGAACCCAAAGTATGATACTTCATAGAGGTTTTCATGGGTTCCTATAACCAGGATTACATACTACTGATGTTGACAAATTAATTTTAAACTCCAGATGTAGCATTAAGCCCTTGTTTATTATGAATTCACTAATTTATAAATCTACTTTAAAAAAATTTACAGTGTCTTCAGGCAGTTTGGAGCTGTTCCCTCAGACCCAGACAAACGAAGCCCATCCTTCTCACTTGCTCTCTACTTCAACAGAGGACATAGACCCTTACATACCCACACAGATGGTTTCAACCGCCCAATAACTGCAGCTTCTAAAGGACATTCCACCTAAGAGCTGCTGAGAGGTCTTCAGCTGAATGGAACACTGGCTGTGCAAATAGGAATTACGTTTTTTAGGTGCATCACAGAACAAAGATCTATATGTGACTGAAGCTTGTGAAAATCCAGACTTGCCATGTCATACTACTCACTGCCTGCCTACTCTGAAAGATTTGTGCCAACAAATGTGAATTATATTCCTTTCAAGGACATTTAGTCTTGTTTTATTTTAGATAAAATAAAATCAGGTGAATACTTATGTAATTACACAGTTTAGAAAAAGTTGTCATTGTAATTCATTTAGAAAAACAGAGCAATGTGAATGTCATGGGGGGGGGCTGAACACAGATTTTGTTCTCTTTTACTGCAGAATGAACTTTAAAAAACAAAATCCAACAGAAAATTAGAAAATAAATAATGTAAATACAACTGTTTAAACACTGAATATTCAGTCTGTCATTCCACTTTCTCTTTAGTTGCTTCTGTGGTCACTTTTCTTTTAATTTAGGATTGTTAAGGATTGTTAATTGCTCCATCCATTTTCCAGGAGCAGATGTGGAGATGGAAACCTTTGTAAATGACAGGAAATACATATCCTGAATTTAATTTAGCAGCAGTTATTGAACTATATTAGTAAACCATGATTTGTAAACACGTTTGATTTGACTGATATCTCAAGATATAAATACATGCATTAAAGAAAAGTAGGGTACAAAGGTCTGAGAGGACTAGTGAAAATGGCTTAAATTTTAAATTAATAAAAAAAATCATTTAAAATTTAATTAAAAACAAAATTTTCAATTAACATATAGTCACAGCTAAAGCGATTGCAGCTTGTTCTACATAACACCCTGCAGACATTACTACATTCATAATACAGCACAGTATCCCATACCTCATATGTACCTCTGCAATGGAAAGTAACATGTTGCACTGTTGTAAATAAGGAGCTTTACTGACCCCTTTTGTACTGGAGCAAAGGGAGTACAAGGTCAGGAAAAGTTATGCAACCATTTAACAAAACACAGCTTTTGTTGCATGTACAACAGTGTTTTCTGTTATGGTTTAACATTTTGTATGGGCCTTTGTGGGGCTTTGTTCCCCAAATTATTAATTTAGCATAATTTAATAATGATGTTAATTCATAATAATTTAGATGGTTTCAGTTCATTTTGATAATAGGTGTATTGCAGATTGCACTTTATTGCAGTAACTCACTATACAACATGTTTTAAGGTAATTTATTTTTGTAGATAGGTTTGTAGGTCAGTAATTAAAATGAAAGCATGAAGCTCCATTTGGTTTACCACACACGCCACCAGGATTATCCCACATTTCCATAACATTTGTGCTAAATACAGCTCTTGTTATCATATATAGAAATGTCTCCAATAAACCCTCAATCAGCGTGGCATTACTGTAAACAGAGTTTTTAACACACAAAGTGTGTAGATAAAAATATACACTGCATATAAATATATTTATATATATATTTTTTTTCTTTTTGTTAATTAGTTTTTTATGTCAGAGTAAATCGCCTAATTTTGACAAAATGTCTAAAAATGATTTGGAATGTTTATTATAGCCTACATGCACAAAATATTGGCAACTTATCATTTCATTAGTAAGTTGTAAATTGGGTCTTTCTATATTTAGGTCAAATTATTAAAAAAGTATATAAAACTCTGAGAATTTCTGAGTTAAAACAACTTAAAATGACTGATGAGTTAGCATATATTGTGCATCAAAATGAGCACAAATTGTGTATCAATGCATCAGGTTGTTGTCACTTTCTCGTCTACATGTACATATAATCAATATCATCCAGGTTGCCGTAATCCAAGCCATCATCCTCAAAACTGTCAACATAAGATAACATGTAATGGTCATCATCATAATTGTCGAAGTTATCACAATCTTGCCATAGTTCATCATACATATTCTCAAGTTTAAGTTCATCTTTATTTATTTTTCTCATAGTTGTGGAGATTCCCGCTGCTTCATTTTCTACCATGGATGTATTCGGCACCGACTCTGACATGCTATTGTCTTCCTCCTCCTACAAAACATAAACAAAACAAAGATAATAGAAGTATACTGAACTGTATGATTATTGTCAAACAAAAAAGAAACAACTTTTCTCATGCCAAAGACAAACTGTATAAACTGAGTGCTATACTTGATGTACAGTACCATAATGTACTTACTTACATACATACTTTATGATGCTTACATTGCAAATTCAGATGCATTTAAATGCAGAGCCGTACTAACATAAAATTTTAATTTCAGTGTAACGATTATCTGAACTTTTTTCAGCTAATTATCATTAATTTTGGTAAAAGTTAACAGGATTGTGTTTTTTTACAAAATTATGTTTGAGATCAGACCTTGTCTGTTGGCAGATGCTGCTGGGACAGTCTGTTCTTCTTAGCTTCAGCCACATCAGATAATTTGTGTTTCTGTAGTGCTGGTATTGTGTAGTGATCCTTAATGTGAGTCTCACAGTATAACACATCACAGGTTAAACAAGACTTCACTGCTTTTAATTTCTGGTCGGTGCAGTATTCACAGGCAACATCATCAGGCCCAGCATAGGATAACGGTGGAAGGGCCGGACTGAAGCCTGCCTGCTGTAGGTTTTTAACCACCTGTGCCAGTGCTGTGTTTGTGTTAAGATCTGGACGAGTTTTGGACCCTCTGCCACACTCTGGACAGACATATTCTTCTGCACAACTGTCCCAGAATGTATTAATACAATTTCTGCAGTAATTGTGCCCACATGGAATGGAGACTGGATCTTTTAACGTAGATCTGCAAACTGGACACTTTAAGTGATTCTCTGTCAACAGTCTAGAAGATACAAAATGAAAGTCAAGTAAATAAATATATACTGTTATAAAATGCAGTTCATGAGGAAAACTCTATAGCCAAAATGATAAAGTACCACAGAAAGTTAAATGCCCATTTTGGATATAATTGTGAAACACAGCACTAACACCTGATTTTACTATGTACTGCAACACCTCACCTTCCTCATAAACAATGATGGTTAAATCTAAGGTAAGATGATCTTCCATGACTGCATTTAAATGTTAATGATTTTCACTTACAACAATTTCAATCTTAACCGTTTCTTTTACACGCTGTATGCACACACACACACACACACACACACAAATATTATTTTAATTATGCATTGGTTTTTGCTGTGTATAATTTAATTAATAATTACACATTTTGTTGAGCTTTCAAAACCTTAATAAGTTACATGGTTATTAATAATACATAATAGGTACAGTGGAATAACTTTACCTTGGATCGAAGGGGAAAGATGCTTCAGCTTTGGAGCTGGTTGATGGTTCAACTAACTGATCAGCCAATTCAGATACAGAGCTGAGTGTAGGTGAGTGGGCTCTCTCTGATCCTCCTCTGTGAAGGCAAGTGTCACCTTTAACATAAACTTAAAAAATTAAATATACACTACTGGTCAAACGTTTAGGATCACTTGAAAAATATGTTTCTTATGATTTTAAAAATCTTTTAATCTGAAGGGGAAAAGTCAAAATATTATTCCCTTCAAACATGTCAAACATATAAAAAAACTACATTTTTATTTTAGAAACATTTTTCGAAATAAACTATTTATTTGTGACCAAATAATGAATAAAAAGCAGCCAATGAGAGTCCAGCATAGACGGAAAATCCTTTAATACTGTTTTAAGAGCTTCCCAGGTTGAGACTTCAAGGAGCTGGATAAAATTGTAAGTGTACGATTTTGTAAATTCTAGGCAAAAGGTCACTTCATTGAAGATGGTAAAATATAACTGACTTCATTTATTTTGGTACATTTGGTTCATTTGCTTTTAGTCACAACATAATTCCCACAGTTTCCAATTTCCTATTCCCACAATTGCCACAATCTAAAATGTGGAAAAAAATTGTTGAAAAAAAAAGTGATCCTAAACTTTCAGCCGGTAGTGTATTTGTTTATATATGTAGGACTTCTAACCTTGGGATGTATGTGTTACCTCTTAAAAAATGGCAAGTGTCAAATGGGTTGCTACTAGCTGATGTTTCGCTTTTTCCCTCAATCCTGAAATAAATATTCTATAATAAATGAAATAAATAATCTATTAAATAAATATTTTTCCTGAAAAATATTTCCAGCTGGCATCTTTTCAAATTATTTTCTAATTTAAAATTTTAAATAAACATAATACTAAAACATACAGGAGTGAAAAGAGTTTTATTAAATACTGTTCAATTAAAAAAACACACCTTGTATCCCAATGAAAAACTTCTCTGTCTTTGAAGTTGGTTGGTAGATCCATTGACCAATCTGTCTTCAAAGACAGATAGCTGGTCGTAGGTGAAGCTGGTCTTTCTAACTTTACTCTGTGATGAGAAAATAATATCTCAATACCAATTAAAAGTCTTGAATAAATTGCAGGAAAACAAGAGGCTGATTTTTAGGGCCCAAGGACTGAAAGTGCAAAGGGCCCTATTGTTTTTGTCAGTTTATTTTTGAGTAATTTCGGCCCTTTAACATGCTTAAAAACTCTCGAAACTTGGTATACATGTCAGATTGTAAGATATTAGGCCAGTGCAAAGGTTGGTATATGGGCGGGACAGGAGTGCTCAGTTGCATCCCTGTTATGGGGCACAAAAAGATGATGCATACTGTATATCACACGTGCAAGCATGTACAAAACTTGGCACGTGTATTGGTCTTGTCAATTTTGTTCAAACTTGGTTAGAATAAAGGAGAGACATTGAAGATGCTAAAATAATAGTGAATCGTTAATATATCAAATGCTGTTGCCATGACGAGGCAATGATTTGTGCCAAAAATGCATGAATTAAATGATTTACATTAAACTAGGAAATATGTTTAGTGTTGTGGGCTGATCATAATGATGTGGCAGTCATAGTGCCACCAACTGGCAGCTGAAAGTGTGTCACTTACAACATACTTTAAAATAGTGCTACATTTTTTTCAGAATTAAAAACATGTGACAATCATATATTGTTTTCTGAGAAGCACCAGAACTAAGAAGCCATCGTGCTTGGGGTTGTCATCGGTACTTGCAGCTAAAATTTTGCTATTTATTATAGTAACCAAGTTCATCATTTGATTCTTGAAGTTTGCTTTGTTCATGGTCATTTTAAATTGTATAAAATTTACCTTGAATCAAATGGAAGTTCCTTTCCTTCTCTGATGTTGGCTGGTGGATCCATTGACAAACTTGACATCAATGACAGACAGCTGGACGTGGGAGAAGCTGCTCTCTCTTTCTTTCCTCTGTGAGGACAAAATGTCAAAACATCAGTCCATTTTTATACTGCTTATCTTATTTAAGATCATGGGGAGTGTTGGAGCCTATCACAGCATCTCAGGCCAAAGGTGGCCAGGTGGGCATCACAAGGCTAACAAACATTAGCCATGTACACAATGCAGCTAAATTCAGTTGTCAGGTCACCTTTTAGTACTTAAAAGTTCTTTGTAAGGCTGTATGGTTCCATAAAGAACCTTTAAAAGATAGTTCAACCTGTATTAAAACTTGCTGTTAGTTACTGTTTTTCAACGGTTTAAAAACAGTAAAGGGTTTTAGCTAAAAATCATGGTCCTTTGTGATTTATAAATGCAAGTCTGTGGTTACCACCGTTTTGAAAGTCAAAACAGCAGATACAGTAACAGAAGAAGGTTCTACGACTTAAAAATATTAAAAGGGTAAGAAAGAAATGTTTTTTTAACAACTTGACGAAAAGGTTCTTTAGAGGACCAAAAATGGGTTTTCTATAGCATTACTGTGAAGAACCCTTTTTAACACCATAATACCTTAGTGTAGAGTGTAGAGTCACCCATGTGCAAAGACAACAGTCAATTCTTTTAATCATGTGGCGGGAAATGTATTATTGGCTTATTCGAGCTGTGTGGTTTAGTTGGAGCTTTTGGCTTTTATATTTATAACCTAAAGATATAGTTTACCAAAAATCTTAGGCAATTCAGGAGAGGTTTGAAATTCAAAATTTCTTAAAAACAATTATTGCCTAGTTTTGCCTAAATAAAATGGTAATGTCAGGGGTGGTTTGCCAGGATCCTGAGCCAGTCTGTGTTCTATGTCAGGGCGTGGGGCTAGATTCTGACTCGTCTTGTCTGGTCTTGGTTTCAGTTTCGAGAATCAGAGTCTAGGCCTGCGCTCTGGGTGTTCGTTCTATGTGGAGGCACATGGCTTCAGCTTTGTTTACATCTGCCATGTGCTCTCCAGTCACCACCCCCACGACTCTGTCAATGTAGTCCAATCTCCTTGTTGTTCGGTTACTTCTCCTCATTGATTGTTTACAGTCATCATTGGTTTGTTCATGTCTCGTCAGGTTTACTCTCGTTTGTGTCATCCAAGTTTATTGTTAATGTTTATGTAGTTTATGTATGCCGTGTCCGTTTCCACTTATTGTATGTTTAAAGTTGAGTCCGCCTTTGTTTATTTGGATTTTAGTATCGTCATTGATTTTTGTTTCGTGTTTAATTGGTGCTTAATTTATTATCGTTTATTTATATTTTCTGTATTGAAATTCCATTTGCCTTTGTTCCTCGTTTTCGCCCCCTTGTGGGGGTTTTGTGTTCTGTTAATTTAAATAAAAGGTTTTTGTGTTTATCGCTGTCTGCGATTGGGTTCTTCGTGTGATCCTGACAGGTAAGTTCCCAGCTAACAGTGAACATTCTCAGAACATTGGCTAACATTCTTCAAAGGTTCGTTTTAACGTTATATATTAGATATATCAAATACGTTATTCTTAAGTTGTTAGTAGAACATTTTAAACATCTTAATGTTTAAGTAACGTTCTTATAAGCAAGAAATAACGTTATAATACAACGTCTAAAAATAAATAAAACAATACCTGGATAAATATATCAAAACAACATTTTTAACGTTTTTGTTACAAATAGAAACGTTAAGGGAACGTTCCTACAACGTTCGGATATGATACAAATTATATAACGACAGCTTCGTTTCATGTTTAAACTGTTAAAAAAAATATTTACCTTTCATTTTGGTATTCGGCATCGTGGTCTGTATGATCATAGCTCGTGAATGCGGGCACAGGTGACTCTGGTCTCTTTCTTTCGGAATCACTTTTCGAGAACAAAAATTGATTTAGAATGAAAGAGCGTGTTTTAGCATTGGACATATTAACACAAAGAATCCTGGTAGTTTGTTTCAAACTAAACATTCGTAAAGGTAGACTACTGTGTAAATATGTACTTCTGCACCTTTTGGAATCATGCTGTTTCTGAAGACTCATCGTGTCTTATAAAGGTAGATGATTATATCACCTGTGAGTATAAAAATAGAAAAACACAACGAACACAACTAAAGCAGAGGTAGATTATATCAGAGTACATTAGTATAGAAAAACACAACATACACTGCATCATTTCGCTTTCGATATGAAGGAAACGAAACTTTGAAGCGGCAATGCTCTTGATAATGCTCTTGATAACTCTGCATTAATCAACATAAATCAAAATGTTTTCGGTGGTAGGAGCAAAATCGTACACATTTTAAATATCAGTCACTTAGCAATATACATTACTCACGTTGTTCAGTTTCCAGGTGATTAGACAAACGCAGCCTCCTAAATCTTAGCTGATCACCACTTCCTGTCAAATGTAAGAAAAGCGCGTATTGCTGATCCGCCCCTATAGAAATTAACATATTAAAAATAATAGGACAATCACCCTTTTATCATTAAATAATTAGGTCCACAAAACCAATTTGATGAATAAATTGGAAAAGCATTGCTGGGACCGAAAGAAATCTAAACCCTGCAATTATTTATTATTTTATTTTTACATGCCTACAGGAAATCACAATGACATCTCAATTGTTACTCATATAGACAACAATACGATTAATGAATAAACATTGAAGACATTGGCTCCTTTATTAAAAAAGTGAGAACAATATAACCCTGGCATTTTAATATCAATACTGTTAAAATTAAATGTGAAATGCAAATGTTTAGTGTTTTTCCTTTATAAAATCTGAAGAAGCCTGTTACTCTCTGTAAAGTGTTTAAATTATGTGAGACCATAGTGTTAACCCACATGAACCATAAGAAACGTTCTGCGCAAAACAATTTGGAAGATTGACCAAGCGATTCGAAGCTGCCACCTTGTGGTGCAAAATATTTAACAACAGTCATCAATTAAACCGACATCATTTATAAAATATTTTATTTATCCCACTGTCACAATGGACAGAATTCCTATCTTACACAATATAATACAGTTTATAGTTTTCCTTTAATTCTGAAAACATCACAGATGTTTTTTAAATTACTGAGACGTGGAGCCTTGCCATATGAAATTGGATGAATGAAATTAAGATGATGTGACTTATCCATGTGGACAATGTCTTTAACAACTGTCTCTTGATATATTTTTTTCTGTAATAAAAGTCTTCACCATCCCTTATGTTTCCTTGCGGATTAATTTACTTTCTATTCATTTTAATGGCCCCTGTTACTTCTGTCTATTTCTGTATATAAATAAGTAATCTTCGTTATTTTGCCTGTGTAATTATGCTACCATTCCTGATACAGGTTTCATAAAAACTGAGAAACATTACAGAAACATTGTGTCATGACAATCGAATAAATAAAATAAAAATACAAGCGTCTTCCAGTTTATACTCATATAAAGAAACATAACAATATAACAGTAAAAATTTGCATGGGCAGCAATAGTAAAAAGCTACAGTATGAGTAAATCCACACAGTGTTCATAATCCATCACCATGACAACAGGCAAAAGTGTGGTGACTACTGAAGTTTGTAAAATTAATACAGACCCTTTACTACATCCCATTCAGTAACTGAGAGATCAAAAAATAATTTGAGAAGACTGAAAAGGTATTTAAAAAACATGAGGACAAAAAAATTAAGATTTAAGATTTAAGCCTGACAGAAAAGTTTTCCTTGTGTATGGTTTGTATTGGGTAATATATGATTCAAAAAGTGTTTTGAAATTTGCTACTGAAGCTACAGAAAGTCAGAAAACCATTAAACACATTGTTTGAAGACTTGTGTAAACCAACAGCACTGATTAAACAGCTGAGTAAAGGCATCAGACAGGTACTTCCACAAATCCACAAAACTTCACAAACATTGATCCAATTTTACAAGCCTCGTATTACACACCTCTCCAAGGACACTTAAGAATATAAGCAAGTCACCTTAATTGAGAACTGACTTGTTTGTAAACAAATTAAAATGTGAACTTAGCATGTGACAACAAAAATTGTGGATCTCGGTTGCTTTTAATATTTTTTTCTTAACCAATCACATTCACCATTTCTAACCTGTTCACCAATCACATCACAAATCACAGCCACCATTTAACTTAAGATTACAGATCAAAGGTAAATATCAATTAGCTTAAAAGGTGCATAAAACACCATGTTGGGAATCTCATCCCACTTTGTGGGTGAAACAAACTCAACATTTGGGAAAAACTGAATCCTTTGCACAGTATCAAAACAGCTGAGTCTGACATTAAAAGCCCTCATACATGACAAAGACAGATGCCCTACGAACACAACCGCATGCGAGTCCAAGTTCCTGATCAACACGAGACTGACAAACAAACGCAAAATCCATCTGCTCAAACAACATTTCTGTCAGATACAGGCCCTCGATGTAAGAGCTTGTAGTTTGACAAAACCAAAAATATATACAGAAGCACAACATATTATAAAATAGAGTTATTGAGTAACCAATGGCCAAACTTAATATCTCCATGAGGTCTGTTTGTAGACCTCATAATTGTAGTTTGTATTCTGTTTGTTTTGTTTGAAACAAAACACTACATCTTTAGATCTATTAATTATTCTGTTTTTGGATCACATCCTCTTCGACCAAACATACTAACCTTGATCATATATCCTACAACACACTCTGGATATATCCTAGAACGCACTCACACACTTCCTATGGAGATCACTCCACACACAGTGGGCTCTAAAGATGTATGACACAATCACTTTTTGTACGTCTCATTTTTGTATGTCTGAATGAAACTAGTGTTTGTGTCTTTTAGAAACACCCCTTTCAGGTGTTCAAAATTTATGTGGGTAACATCACTTTAGAGATTATAAAATCTCTGGAAAAAAAAGACTTTACTTTTAGCCAAACCCACAAGTAGTGCACACAGTCTGTGGAATGCAGGAACTTCACCGAGGGATGGTCATTTCCAGTTGGGTGGGTCAACGGTGCTGGATCACAATGCTGGTGACATCACCGTGTGCTGTTGGTAGTGAGGGGTGGTTCTGTATGTGCATTCCACACAAACACTATCCAAACAAACAATCCTGAGATTTCATGCTGAAACGGAGCTACTGGCCCCCGTTGTAAGCATAGTCTGCCTTGTTGTGCATGATGAGCTTGTTGTCCACAAAGTAGAAGCTGTCTGATCTGGTCTCATATGGGTGTTCAATCATCAATCGAACTGCAGAAGGAAATGCCATAGGACAGGAAGTTAAACACTGTTTAAAAAAAAGAACTCAGGTTTAACACTTTATCACAGCCCAGACACACAATGCCGTCTTCTTTGTCTGAGCCCTGGCAGGAGTAAGGTCTGAAACTTGATGCAAGTCTGACAGAATGAGTCAGAGGCAGGTCAATATGTTACTTGTAATGGGGCAATTAGTTACTGTGTTGTGGCAGGCTTTCTCTTACAGACGTTGAAAAAAACAAGTGGGCGCCATAGGTGGCTTTTCAACGCCTGTTGAAATTTACTTATTCAGATAATTATCCAGATAATTTAATTTTCTTATACTGCACAGCATTAGCATGGTTAAACTAAAATGTGTATATTGTTTGTCAAAAAGGCCACAAACTTACTGAGGTCTTCTGGCAGCTGGGGAAACTCGTAGATATGCTCACAAGTGTTCCGACTGTTCGGGATACAGAAGCCGAAATCAAAGTCAAAGCTCTTCAGGAAGCGCTCTTGGAAATAATGTCTCTCAATCATTCTGAAGTTGTTAACAGGCCGATCCCCAACTGTAAACTCCACACTGAAAGTGTGAAAGGAAGAGATGCACAATTATCCAATAAAAATCAATTAGCTCAGCTCATCTAGAAGAGATTCACAATATTTAAATAAATATTTTAAGTAAATTAAACTGATTAAAAATATGGAAACAGCTACAGATTGAGGTCTACCCATTTTCACAGCAAAAGTGAAAGAATTACTAAGGTCAAACTTATTCATGATTTCTGAGAGCTTGACTAACTCATTGCACAAACATTGAGTTTTTTGACTAATATTGCACAAGCGCTGCAGCAGATGACAACAAGTTCTTTGTTTAAAAGTGTGAAAGCTGGACTAAAATGCCTGAAATTCACTGTAGTTTGTTTACAAAGCGTAATGCAAAAATTTGTGTTGTTTATGTAAGGCGCTAGAGCTTACGTGGCTCCAACTGTACGCAACTTAAGGAACGCCGGAGTGAACTGGTAACGAACAAACCGCCCAGCACTTGTGTTAACATCTCCATTTTCCTCTTCCTCCTCATCAAGGTCTGTATGCAACATAGAGGAAAAAACATGAACAAACAATGCAGTTGGACTCATTTGACACCATTAACCTGCTTAAAAGGGTTTTAAGCTCTCAGTTTAAAGCTGTACTTCAGAACTAAGAAGAAAATGAGAAAAAACACTGAATTCAAAATGCATTTGATGATGGTACAAATATGTTTTGGGCTGTGTGGTATTTCAGTCTTGTGTATTTTAATCACTGTAAAAAAAGAATACATTAAATAGCTATTAAGAACTGTTTTGCTTTGAGTCACGTGACAAAAAAGACACACATACCACAATGTGGAGGTTTGGCAATCTCAAAAAGCACTGTGCTTGTCTCCAGGTCTCTGATCTTAAAACGTGTGAAGTCAATGTTGTAAATGTTGTCCTCTGGTTTACACAGATAGTCTGTGAATGAAAAACTGTGTCATGTACTCTGGGAGTCACTTAATATAAAGGATGGATTTTGTTAATATTTAAGTTTAGCATTTCTATAAGTAAATAATGAAATAATGAAACTATGAAACTATCAAGGCATGGTGACAAACAAATATTTAAACTAACCCACAATGCTTTGACATGTTTATTATAGACATCAAAACAAAGGTTTCCTGGTTTCCTGAGTTCTTATGTCTGTTACTACATAAAGTGAAGCCTAAGTAAACACAAGTACTCTAAAGGATGCTGTAACTCATAACACGTCTTGATTCAGAGCGTCTAAAGAGTTTCGAGATGAATCTGTGCGGTCTCAGCGCTCTTACCTCGCGTGACTGCGCGGAGTCCCAAAACTTCATCCGGAGTAATATCTCTCCCCAATGCCCGCAGCTCTTCCTCCGTTACAGGCCGTCGGTCCACTGGATTTCGTCGAGATTTAAGCCTTTTCAGGACGCCGCCACCTGTTTTCCGATCGCGGGAAGCCGCCGCCGTATTATCAGAGCCGTTTATTGCGGCGGCTGTCGTTTCTTTGCGAGAGCTTTGACTACTCATCTCACCGAAATTTCACTCACTGTAGCGACGAAGCGCGAAGTGTGTCTCTACTGAGCTCAACGCTCGTTGAATGCAAGATGGCGAAGATCATCTGTATGGAGAATCTACGCGGAGGTTGGGTGAACACGTTTGAAAGTTGCTATGGATACAGTGATTTCTACGTTCGCTTTAAACCTACGTCAGATCATTTGCATAAATTGAGGGATTGAACAAAATTAATCTTTTATTTTGATAGACAAATATTACTACCAAATGTGTCTTTTACTGTACATCTTATAATTACTATAAATCTACTACAAATAATCGTCTGATTATGGGGAAGGATCATATTCATAAATAAAAATGGGCCAAAGGAAAACATTTTTGTTACTGTTACATTGGAATAAAATTACATTAGTTCTTGGTTTAAAAGGTTGTAAAATGATACTAGCTTTGATTTTATTTTTACTGCTATTTGTTATGTATTTGTTTAACAAATTGTTATACCATATGTTGATATGTGGTTGAAAATTAACCAGAATATCTGAATAGAACAGAACATCTGCATGCACGCATGTTGGTCACTATGTTATAAAATTGTAACATTAATATAATTGAAAACAAATTATATGCCACACTTTTTGAAAGGTGCGATATAAATAAAAATGATTCAGAAAAATTAAACTAAATGAACACTGCACTCTTTTTATTCATTAACGTTTGTGAAGTTTATAAAGAATTAATACAAGTAATAAATGCATAAGAATTTATTACTTGAAAGAAACAACCACATTATAAATACCCAGCAGGCCAGTTAGATAAAATAGCACATTTATTAAAAAGAAACGGCATTAATATGCAGTTCTCACATCTGAAACTTTTTCTAAGACAGTGAGTAGATAACCACTCCGCTTCTTATGTGGTCTTCATTTCTCAGGTGGGAGTGTCAAATAGGGACAGGTAGTTCAACAGAGACATGACTAACATCATCAGAGAAACTACATTCCATGTAATCTCAGCAGTTTTAGTGGCATCACATATGCGTGATCTCTTTATGAAGGGGGGCACAAAAAAGGGCCTCCATCTGTTCTTTGGCTGTTGTCCAATGAGTCACTCATTTGATCAGAAACTGAACACAACTTTACTGTTTTCAGGTGACAAAACAGTAAAAAAAAAACAATAAAACATGCAGTAAATGAACCTATAACATCAAAATAAAGCACATCATGGTAAAACATGAGGATGTATTCAAATTTAAGGCAACAAAGGTGTAAAATGTGATGAATTAAAAATAAAAAAACACACAAATGCTTTTAAAAGAACAACAGACAGTGCAATAATTCACACTAGTAAAACAGCCATCATAAGCAAACCCAAATATCCTGAGGAAATAAAAAGCAACTCTCTAAAAAAAAGTTTTTAATAATAATTTTAATATTCAACCCATACCCTTTAACAAATTATACAAATAAAGAAACCAACTGTAGATAAGTAACCTCAAAACTATTTGAGCTCTTTCTGACAATCAGTCAGTGTGTCTGCAAATCAAATATAACCTGGACCACATCTGCAACCAAACCTATTTTAATGTCATTCTACATTCTTGCAAGCAAATAAAAAAAACCAGACACCCCAATAGTAATAGTAATTATGCAAAAAAAGAAACAATATTTAGAAAAGCAAAATAACCATATGGCACAACAAATGTTACCAAGTACCTTATATACACAAGCATCGTGTACAAATTCAAGGAAGGAAGTAAGAAACGTTTGTGGCTTTGGTGACACCAAATTATGACATGTCTCTAATAAATTAGAAGGGTGTACAATGCTGTCACACGACAAAACACTTACCTCCCATCCCACTCTTCAAAAACATGTTTATTAAGAAGTTCATAAATCTACACAAGAGACAGGCTCGAACAGACATACAGCACTTACATAGGGGGCAGAATTAGACAGCACTATGACATGAGTACTTAAATGTGGTCATCACTGAAAGGGTCTGATGCTTCCAGCAGTGTGAAAGGTGGTTTCTATGCATCAGGCTAATCAGGTTTTAAGGCAGGCTTGCTTAACTAAAAAGAAAACCATTAAATAGCAATTTGGGGGA
This sequence comes from Botia almorhae, assembly GCA_036877575.1. Lineage (NCBI taxonomy): Eukaryota > Metazoa > Chordata > Actinopteri > Cypriniformes > Botiidae > Botia > Botia almorhae. The sequence continues at coordinate 60,364 of JAZGTJ010001010.1, forward strand.
AAATAGCCATTGTTGTGGAGGAAGAAAATAGCTGAACACAAATGGCAAAACAATATTTAAATGGCACAAAAATATTGATGAGATGGAATGTAAATGTTCCCAGATTTAATTAATTTAAATCTGATTTAATTCAAATAAGTCCTAGCTAAATGAAAGCATTGACATGAACTCCAAATTCACATCAGCAAAGTATGCAATACAAGCAATATCTGACAACTCTCACCCACAGCATCATCAGACTACATCTTTTAATCTTTCACCACAGACATGCTAGTGGTATTCTCTGTAACACATGAAGAGTATCGTTGGTGGTGTTAAAAAAGGCATGTATAGTCAAACTAAGAGGACAAATAAGTAATGATGGCAAAAAGGAAATGTGGTAATGACAATTTCAACGCAAAGCAGAAAAAAGACAAATTTACAGATTTCCTAACTAAGCAATAATCCCTCTACACCATGTAATAGATGGCCAAGCACTTGCTTAGTGCTCAAGTTGACACAATTATTCACATTAACCAATGAAATGCTACACCAGTTAAATCACTCACCAAATAAAAGTGAAAAAATAAGGGCATTTGACATTTCATATAGCACTTTAGTCCAATACAATCTTGTAGTCTCTAGGACCCAGTTTGTTACATTTTAACACCGTTTTTAACAGTAACTGCATGTATTTTTTAATACGGTAAATTATAGTTAATTCAGAGCCCAAACTGTGTTTGTAAATGATGATGAAGGTTATACAGCTCTTTTGCGTAGCTGGAGTTTAAAAGATGTGTTGTTATGCTCTGCAATTATATGATTAAGAAAGAGAGGTCACCAGACAGATCGTACTGATTTGTCATAAATGTGTATGCTTTTTTAAATCATGGAAGACCGCAAAAGAAATTTGCAAAACAAGAAACTCAAGAAAATGGAAAACGTTGAAAGTAAGGTCCTCAAACAGTTACTTGCCACTGCGTTTTGGCACATTATCCAGATAAGCAGTGTCAATAAGGGCTTCAGCAGATTCCTGTACCATTTCTGCCTCCTACTAGAGACCAACTTACAGCAGATCAAAGACATTGCTGATTACAAAACACTCTCACCTCATCTTGGAAAAAAAAAAATGAATCTGGACAAGTGATCTATGAGTATCGCCAACTGTTCTTTGTCATCTCCTGCCAGACCAGACAAACCAGGTTTGTAAAGCGGTTAGCCCTGCTTTATGTGTGTTTAATCTGTACCTTCTGGATTTCCCCAACTGAAACTGATATCGAATGTGTACAAACACAAGCACAGAGAAACGCACAAATGAACTCACTCTCTAAATCCCTGTATTTTCCTGGGTCACCTCTTTGAAAAGACCAGCAATATCTCAAACGCCCGCGTTTCTGCATGTCCATTTCTTGCCTTTTGCTTTAGTCTGCGTTACTGCCTGTCCCTAGTACAGCTGTGCGTCCCTCCCCCCACCCCTCCACAGCCTGATGTCTATTGTTTCCTCTCTCTCTCTCCGTCTCGTTGACTTGCTTCTCCGTCACAGACGGCAGAGGCAGAAGAGGGTGGGTATGAAGACTCCAAATGCCACAAGTATAGGGAACATCAGACTGCTATTGTCGGTGGCGTACGGGTTGGGGGTTCGAGGCCCGGACCGGACCTGATTTTTGGGAGAGGTTGAGGAGCTCTTCTTTTCTCCTTCTCCTACCTCCCCCTCTTCCTCTTCCTCCTCCTCTTCCTCTCGCTTTTCCAGACCAGGATGTGGCTGCAGTTTTGGGACGTCTGTGAAAATCAGAGCATATAAAGAACAATGAAGAATATATGAAGAACAATTTGAAAAATAATAGCAGGACACCATTTGACAGTAAAGAGCAAATTGAGAAAAAAATCAAAGTGCAACCCGATACCCTTACCCTCTAGTTTGCCCTTCATCACATATAGTGCACATATCTTGGGGTTGTCATAGTAACCCTGTGGACATATGAGAAAGGTTAGTATTTACTGGTTACAATGAATGAATGCATGCAAACACATGGATCCACTGCAGAAAATATGCAAATCGATTCTAGCATAATCTGTGTGGCGGTTGGTCTGCAGGGTTTCTAACAGTAGACAAAGGGTTGAGGCATGTACATGGTCAGGGTCGAGGCTTTCAACAACACCTATTTCTTCTTTGGGCCTCGACAATGGATTAATCAATATAAATATTATCATTTTATGACACAGATGCCACACTCTGCAACAAGGACTCCCTGATCTCTATATCTCTGCATTTACTTCTTACTTCACACATATTAAACTAACAGAAGTCAAACAGGAACTCTCAGTAAAATGACAATTTGTTAAAACCTATTTAAATCTCCAAATTAGCTTTGAGAATGTGATGGGTTACACTGTTATTTGCATTGCTTCATCTTGCCTCAAAAGTCACTGACAGAAAATATGCAAGATAAATATAGAAAACAACAGTTCCAAACAACCACAATTATTTTTGACCGAATGCATCTTTTTGAAAGCAATATGCTTTAAATTAGCTATTTAATTGTCAAACCACATCACAATTCTCAAGCAAACAATAAATGTTCGTTCAGCAAAAATTCTATTTGGGGATAGGTATACTTGAGTAAGCATAATTCAATGTTTATTTCGATTCTGAAAAACACCTTGATTTTAAAGAGTTGGTATATTTATAAAACAGATGTGAGGAATTCACTTTCTTATCATATATATACATCACTTTCAATTATGGGGTAATATAAAAACAGAGCGACTTACCTTCACAAACTCTACAGTGAGTTTTCCATTAAAAGTGGACACCTCACCGTGCACACTCAGTTTTCCTCTTTTTATGGAGAATGGCACGATTTCATCATGAGCTGTGCTGTGACCCACACGGTCAAAGATATCCAGATCTTTCACCACGACATGGCCATTCAAGCGCACATCAAAAACCTAAGGAGAGCAAACAGAGGATTTTTAAAGACAAGGAGGAGAAAGAGAAGGACTCAACAGAGAAAAGCCTGACTATTACTCATTACTGCTATTCTACAACAGAAAACTGTATTTTCTCACCAGGTCTGTGGGTGGTGTAATAAAAATCCTCACCTTTTGTTGAGACTGAGCAAAGTAAACCTCAGCATATTTCATGACAAGGATGTAGTCCCCTTCTTCTCTAATGGGTACTTCGTAACCAAACGTATCTTCATTGTAGCGTTCTGTCTGGTAAAGAACCTGGTCCTCTGGGCTGGAACGCAGGATGGGCAAACGAATCCCATAATCTGATGCTGGAATCAGTACCGATAAAGCCAAATGGTGAGTGTGGGTGCAGGTTTATGTGCCATTTCTTGTTTCATAACATGGTGATGAAATGCCAATCCAGAACATGGTTTCATAAACCTCAGTTAAGAAGCTGCTTAATTTTTGTTCCTTAATCTATTTATAGCCAATGAGCAGCAGAGCGGAAAATTAAGTGCCATATCTGAAATGACCAGAATTCTCTGGTGATGCAATAATGTGAAATCAAAAATTCAGTGCTTGATGGTTTTATACAGCTTTAAAACAGACTTCACAACATGAGCATGCCGCATTTCACATTTGACTCAGGAAGTGACAGTCATCACATTTCTAATGACAGGAACTTCCTGATATGTTCAACAGCTCTAATTACCAGCTACCCATGGCCCAGATAAATTAAAAACCAATTCCTCCCTTTATATTATAGCATGATAGCTTTACTCTTCATTCAATGTAAAAACCTTGCTACAATAAAAAAAGGACTGATTTTTGTTCTCTTATATCAACGTCCTTTTATATTCAATACATTTACCATACAACATTAAGTGCAGTATATTAATCAAAGAAGGATTAAGCAAATGTTTCACCTTTGTAATTTATAATACAACGTCTCAACAGTTGACCACAGGGAAATTCATTCATTCATTCATTGCTACAGAAGTGCGCATGGCTAATAATAGCCACCAGTTCTTATGCAGACAAGCATATGCAATCTGTCCAAGTCTCAAGCACTTGCCGTATGTCCAAGTGTTAAGCACTCACCTTTCCCCACTCTTCCTTCCAGTGGGTCTTTTTTATAATGAATGCCGTGCACGTCTGTGTGCGCGTCCCCGCCGGCGTTTACAGCCCAGATGACTCGCTCAGCCAAACTCGGGGCCGCGCTCTCAGCCGGACACTGTTCGATCAGCAGCCACAACACCGCTAAAACGAGCCGGGCAACACAGCGCACCGTGACTCTTCTCATGGTCTACCACAGCCAGTAGAAGAGGAGAAAATGCAAGTTAAGAAAAAGCAGGGTGTCAGGAAATGACTCCAGAAGCCCGTGTGCCACATGCTAGAACTGACACCCAAGCAATATCACACTTTATGCATGTCACCCTTACTGTAAAATTCTCTCACTGTTCCGATCAGATACTTGAGTTGCACGTCGCTGTCGAGCTGTCCAGATAGCCGCACATTTACCTGCTTGATGGTCGAGTTTAGCTGTAGTGGTTAGCTGGCTAACTGACGTCCCTCTTGCTCTGTCATCAGTGTGGCAACTGTAGTCTGCAGGTATACCCCCTTACATCTGCGCCCCGTGTGCGGAGTATCTTGACTCTTGTGTAATAGATGATCGCACTGCGGTAATTCTGCACTTGTGTTGTAATCGACGCAGGCGTTTGGGGCCCTTTGCGCCTTTAAACACTTGTTTCTGACCACGAAGGGCCGCGTCAAAACTGTGGATATGTGTGCAGTCAGCAACGCAGGTTGAAGGAGTGGAACAGCGAGAAGTGACAGACTAACGTGATGGGTATGATCTAGAAGAGGCGGGATTTCGAAAAGATTGACCAATCGAACGAGATCAAAAACAGGTTCTGCCTGTTGATTTGCCTGTTGGAAGAACAGATTCGCAAAGCCTGGTCGAATTGGACCAATCGCCATAGATAGCAGTGTCCGGAAGGAGCGAATCAAGTGTATCAACTTTCACTTACTTCCTCGCATAAATTAGGTGTCTACAGTTCATTGGTTTTTGGTGTATACGTCAAAAAATCGGTGGGTGGGATTAGGTAGATATACAGGGTTATACAGAACAGGTAGATAATTGGCAATTACATTTGACACGAACTTTATCTGCAGCGTTTATTGAAACATCTTTTTTATTACAAACATCTACACAGTTCAGCTGTAGTAAATAAATATATAAAACATGCATTACATGCATTCTTTTTAATAGAAAAGGTTATTAAAAGCAGATTTAAACTTTTCAGAACAACATTTTCCTGTATGATTACAGCTGTACGTTCTGGCGTCCACATTTATTCGCACATATAAAATAGTGACCCAGACTGCGTAGGTTAAAATTGATGTTCATGCACGTACAGTATAGACCGAACAATCCAGGCCAGCTGAGGCCTGTTTCCTGTTTAAACCACACGATGGCATTATTTTTAGGCCTGTCTTACGCATTAAAAATAAAAACGCAAGAAAATTCTGTCCCGTTTTGGTCCGGAGGAAGAACCCCGTTGCCATGACAACACGAACAGTCTGTTCCAGCCTCTGGGAAAGTGATGCTTGCTGCTGAATGGTTTGGAGAACAGCTGAGCAGACACCAGAAAAATCGTTGCTCCTTTTGTGTATAAATAACATTTCTTTCAGAGGAGGTGTATGCAAATATGTTGTCATGTAATTAAAAGAAACATAATAAAAACGAACGTCTGTTACCAATCCTAGAGAAATGATAATGGTCTTATGGAAATTAAACCTTGGTTTGACTGCAGTAGTATACATTATATAGTACTGTATATGGTATTTGTTGTAAAACAATAACAACTAATTTACCACTATACTAATCATATTTTAACCATGATAATTTGGGTAATAATTTGATAATTTGGATGCTATACAATTTTATTATAGTAACAGCATGTTTAGTTTTTACAAGGGTGAGTCTAGTGAAGAAAACATAAGGTAATGTATTACTAGACACCAGATTATTTTTAATTTGCTTTATTTGTTACATAGTATTAAAACCACTATGTTACATATGGAGGTCTTTTTGGCATGCAAGAAGTCAGACTAAAGTTTAAGACTACAAATGTCTCTGACACAAATCACACATAAAGACATTTAAAGGCTCAGTTCAAACAAATGCATCTTGACTGTCTGTTTCTCAAGCATGTGGTGATCAGATGTTGTCAGTATGTGTCAGTACTCTTCATTGCTTCATTGCTCTTTAGACTGGGATTGCTCTTGAAATTAGTTGCCTTACAAGTATGTCATGGCAACTAAAAATAGTATATCTGGTATAGTATATAAATAGTATATCTATCTACAAATTTAAACTTAGAGCTCAGTTATGTGCTAAAATTAAGTCTGTAAAATCATAGAGGGCAAGAACTTAACTTTGTTGCACAGTGTATATATTTGTTTTAAAGCCACACACTATGATAAAATTAGGCAAATTGTTTGTTTTAGTCTTTTTTGTAACAAAATAATCAAAGTATGTGGAATTTTGGCTCACAGTTGCATTAGGTAGTTGAGCTTGACTTATGACATACATAACATTCTATCATGTCAGTTTGTTCGTGCCATTAAATTACTGTAAACAAAAGATATACATTTTAGAATCACAGAGTGTGTCTTTACAACACTCAGACTTAATTTTCTTCACCTAGTTTCAAACAGAGACACATACATGTAACAACAAGGACAACACATAATTGAATATTGCCATAATTAAGCATTATACTCTTTTCCAAATGTGCAAGTAAAAACATGTATTGTTTGGTCTTGCATGGTTAAAAGTGCAGAGACTTGGCTACAGTATATGTGTATACTTGTTTGTGTGTGTAGGTGCATGAGCATTTTTTTTTTCTATGAAAAGTCCAGTTATCAGTTTTTATGCCATTAAATACTGGCTTAGCAAGGCTATTCTTGCAGTAGTCTAATACTCTGTCTGCTTTGACCAGCAGGAAGCAGTACAGCATCTCACTTTCTTGTATTGTAGACACCATAAAACACCCGTTTTAGCGGGACACCATTCGCACAAACTCTAGAAAGGACAGAGAGAAAAAGGAGAGAGATTTTCCTCTTGTTTATTTTTTACATTTTCATTATAACGATGCTATTAGGATTCTTACCTTCAAAGTCCACTCGGCCATCTCCATTCAAATCAATGTCTTTTAATATGTCCTCCAGGTCTCTATGACCAACCTGCCCAATATATAAAAATTCTGTTAAAAAGTGACCTAAAAGAACAGTTCACCAAAACGATAATTTTTTACCAAACCCATTTGCAGTTATTTGCTGTTTTTTATTAATTTTATTTGTGGAACACAAAGGACACATGTTAAGAAGTATTTATGCGGTCCTGTTTCATACTAAAAATATTTTATAGTGACCCTGCCTGTCAAGCTATGAAAGGTACCATAAAGTAGTTCATACAACTCGTACTCTCATCCACATTTCCCTTACAATTTAACCTGTTCCCTACACAATACTATCATATAGCTTTGAAAGACTTAAATGTATTGTAATACAAACTACTTTTACAGTGGACAGATGTGGTCACTATGAACTGCTGTTAAATGGGAATCCAGAATTTTAATACCAGAATTTGAATTGTGAAGTGAACTATTCTTTTAAGTGTATTTACACATGCTTCAAAGCACCAGGCACTTACTTGTTGTCCCAGCAACTTCCTCATAGCTTCTCTCAGCTCTCCTGTGCTTATTTCCCCATCTCCATTTGTGTCAAACTGACAGTAAGTCATAAAGGAAGGATGTAAATGTACATATTTATCCCTGTATATTTGTATATGTGTGTGTAAGAGTGAATGACTGTTATTCATCCCTCTCCACTGACCTCTTTGAAGGCATTTCTTAGCTCTTTAATGCCAATCATGTCTGCTGTTTCAGCCAGGAGTTTATGACCCATCAATCCTACAAAGTCCTCGAAATCCACATGGCCACCTACTAAAAAAACACTGCTGTCAATATTTCGTAAAAGGCAAATTATTGCTGATAAGTCAACTGTGCACATACAGAAGCTTACAATTCATGTTGATTTGTTGGCTCAGTTCGATTAGTTCCATTTCGGTGGGCATGTAACCCATAGTTCTCATGCAGTTCCCGAGATCTTTACAGCCGATAAAACCATCCTTATCTTTATCAAACTCCTTGAAAGCTTCTCGCAACTCTTCACTCATCAAGA
>JAZGTJ010001011.1:0-28856 GCA_036877575.1 Botia almorhae
TTGTTTTTGTTTGATATTTTGGGTGGGAGCCTTCCGCAAAAGCAAGATTCTGCAGGAAACGCTCTCTCTCAAAAGCCAGTGGGAGCTCTGTGCAAAATTTCCCTCAGCCTTCATACATGAGGGTGGACCTGTCGCGATCTGTTTGCCAGTTGTGTGACAGTGTTTTTTGTCTTTCTGTGTGGTTTAGAGCAGGTTGGAGGATAAAGAGGGTGTTGTATTGTGTTTAAACTGACAGGTGAAGTATTTCTGACTTTTTAGAGAATCTGATGGTGCTGTTGATTGGTGGAAACAACTCTGAGCCCCGCCTCCTCAGGCCAGACCATTGACAAGATTGAATTAAACACTGTTAATCTTTGGAGGCTTTGAATTCCTTTAGGTCCAACTACCCCCCAACACACACGCACACCTTCCTCATTTTCTCATTAATCGTGCCTCACTGTCTGTCCTCATCATGTGGGTGTGACACACATTGGGGTCAGTGTGGCAGGTGTATCTGAAACTGATGTATGAGGTGTTTTGCCTTCTGTTGGGTTATTTTATATTTGGGTACATTGTTTGTTGTGTATGTTAGTTTGTGTGTGGAGCTGTGATGTGGTCTGATGACCTCAGAGGTACAGTACATGCTCTCAGTTGTGTCTCTCTGTCTTCCACAGATGAATTTTCCAGTAAAGCGCTGCCACAGGAACTCCTGAAGCAGTCTGGAGTCAATCACATACCTCCTGGTAGGACTGAACCTCAGCGTGTGTGTGTGTGTGCGCGTGCGTGTGTGTGCATGTCTCCTTATGAAGTGGAATAGCAGTGGATTGCTGGCTAGCCACACACACCTCGGTCAGGCCGCTGTGGTTACCCTCTGCTCCTGCTAAAGGAGACAAGCTGAGACATCTGTGTACAGACTCAGGCCAGAGAGCCACCCACAGGTCGTCTGCTGCCACACTGTGTGTGTAGTTCCATGTCAAACACACACAAGCGCCTTCAGACCTTCCGTGTTCACAGGTCAGATTTGTGATGACAGAAAGGTTTATCTGCTTTGATTTTTTTGTGCAATTTTGTTGGGCATGTAGCTTGCGATAGTAATTCTGGGCATTGACGATTAATGTGTTTCTTAGAGAAATAATAAGTAAGAGAGTGTGGAAGGAAGAGAAATTAAGAAGGGAAAAAGAAGGAAGCCTAAAGTAAGTCGCGTTTTGGTTTTCTGTTGAGTTTAGATTGGATTTGATTGGCTTTTATCACATTTAAACAGGTACAGGTTTGGTCTTAGACTCCGTCTAGGATAAGTTCAGCTTGGGTTTAGGTTTTGTTAAGACCGAGGCTGAAGAGCAGTAAACAGATGGTACTGAAAGCTTTGACTGGAGACTTACTGCCAAAGACCCCTGTTCACTTTTTCATTCTCTCTCTCTCTCTCTCTCTCTCTCTCTCTCTCTCTCCATACTCAATGAGTATTGATTGGTCAGAGCAGGGACTTATGTTACTTTATTGTTTAATATGTGCATGTGGACAAACCATACTTGATGTTTTTGGGCCATAATATTTCTAGTCAGTCCAGGTGTGTCTGGGCTGGATGGACTGTATTTACAATCCTCTCATTAAACATCTTCGGACACTGTTGTCGAAAGAGCACATACAGTATCCATCACCATATGTGGCTCATCTATAATTTAGCATGTTGGCAACCATGAGATGTAAAGACTTTCTTTGAAAACCAGTTCAACATGAATGCACTGCTTTCTATACAAACCAGTTTTGGGTTTGCAAAGCTGTGGAATTTTATAAATATTCCAGGTTTAAACATTATGGGAATTTACAGGAATTAAAGGGAATAAATTGGGTATTTTGGGTCATTTTCACAAACTGAATCATAAAAAGACTCAAATACACACATCTTTACTTCCTTGACATATGACTTCATGTGTACCATAATTACCATATAGTCCCGTGTTAAATTTTCCAAATTCAGAATTTCAGAATTTAGCAACCCTGGGCTTGAACACCACCTTCAGTACCAGTGGCAGCTGTTTACCATGGTAAAGTGGTTTTACTGTGGTATGGAGGTGTAGGTCTAGTGTCCTGAATCGAAACGGATGAATATTTTAGGAAAGCTTCTGTTTACATGTGGATTTAGGGCTTAAATCTGTGAACACACTGGTGATGTGTGTCGGTGATGTCATCAGCTATACTCAGTCCATCTCATGCCTTATTTAGGTTATAAAGGGCATTTTTGGCCCTGGTGTGTGTTAGTGCATTTAAACATGTTTGTGTGAGTCTGCAGAGAGCTTGAGTCATCAAGTGTGTTTTTCTCGTAGTCTGTGTTGGGCTGGTGTGTCTTGATAGTTAAGTGTGTGTGCTGTGTGCGCACATGTGTATGTGTGTACATGCGCGCTGAAGCTTCTAAGACGCCCCATGACACAAACACACACACACACACACACATTTTGGTCAAGTAATGCTTTGACCTCTTCATGCATTCACACATAATTCTCTCTCTCAGAGGAGGGTTGTGAAGCGTACTGGCTCTCTTAAACGTGTGGGCAGCTCTCCTGCTACGAGGGAGGAAGATGAATTGAAAATGAAGATGAGCTGCCGTGGACTTGTTAACCGCCCACAACTCTGAGCTCCAAACCGGCCTTCTCCAAAAAACATGCAAATGCATCTGCTGTTCATAACAGTTACATCCCTAATACTTGTTTTTGGCTTTCTGCAGCTATTGAATAGAGACGATGAAAATAAGACTAGAGAATTTTTTTTAAATTAAAAGGTTTTTGTGAGGGTTACGTTTAAGGGTAGGGTGAGGGTGAGGGGATCGAATATACAGACTGTACAGTATAAAAGGCTATGAAAATGTGTGTGTGTGGATTGCAGGTTGTGTGTAAAGACGGAGGCTGTGATTCACACACAAGTTTATGAGAACATTTGTTGGAATATTAAGTAGTCTGACTGAGCATCTCTCATTGAGAGGGAGAAAACCTCTCTGATGTAGTAGATGCAGCTGTCTGTTTTTATCTCTTACGTTTAGTCTAACTGGCTACAAGTGCTTTTTAAAACATGTCAAGAGAAAACATTGAAAATGTTAAAAATATTATATTTATTTTTATGTATGTACAATATACATAATAATAAAATATTGATATCTAATTTATTTAGCTATATCTTACTGATCTGCTGTGCGTTTTAAATCGTTCACTGCACTAGGTACAGTTTTTGTGACTGTTTGTGGCTATTGTGTGTGTGTGTGTGTTTTGGGTTCAAGCCCTCCGGCGATGAGCTGCAGGTTCTTTCAGAGTCTTGTTTTATCAGCTCGCTGCCTCTTTATTTAGAGCTCTGAATTATAGATGAGCGCTTAAGAGCCAGAGAGATACAGCATCTCACTTACAAACTGCTTCCAACTTCATTTCACTTAATTCAGGCCTCTAATTACGACTCAAACCTGCAACTCCTGGACGAGCACCATGGTTTAACGTGACACGCATGTGCACCAGTCACTAGACTAGGGCTCAGATGATATGCTCAGATTTAAAGAGACAGATACTGTTCACGATGTAAAGGAGAGAATGTGAGAGCGAGCAGGGTCACCTTGTTTCCTCTGTGGGGTTTTTTGTGGGGCTGATAGATTTGTTTGGCTTACGGTGCATTTTTCTTTAAATGTCTCTCACTCTGCTTCCTTTAACATTTCTCTGAGAAGAAAAGGGTCATTGCACTGCTCCTCTATCTCTCTCACCCACACACTGTCTTCCTCTCTCTTTCCAGGGCTGGCTGAGCTCCAGTGGGGCTGGAAACCGGCCAGGTCAGTACAGTGAACTGATATGCACAGCTAAAAACGAAGGGGGCGGGGCAGGCAAGGTCAGGGGCGGGGCATAACTGGGTTAGGTTTAGAAAACCCTGCTTAACTCTTCGACAAATCAGCTTTTAGTGCTTACTGCGAAACTTATTGCATAGTGATCTCTCACTGATTCAACCCCAAAAATGCATTTGACCGCGACTGCTTTGCTGACACAAGTATTTATTATCAGCACAGAGATCAATTGTGAAGTGGGGTGGGTTGGCAGAGTATTTTTATAACACAGATATTTTTACAAACACACACACCCTTCATTGCTCCGCCCCTAAAATAGCAAGCGACTTTGTTTGGGTTTTGATGATGAATTCAATTGCGCCATGCATTGTTTGGGTAATCCAGTGTATTTAAAATACTTTTCAAATAAACAAATATTTCTACTGCTGTATAACCAGTATAGCAGTATCTTTACCAGTTGACACATTTCTACCATTATGGGATACAAACCAACACACTGGCCCTGTACAAACACACAGTGAACAAACTCTTTAACGGTGACTGTCTTGGTTGTGTTGAGAGTTGAATGGCAGGTTTTACAGAGAAGTCACCCGTGTGCTGTACATGTGTTTCTGGAGGCTGATTTCTGGCTGCTCCAGGTGCCAGTCCTCACAGATGGTCACTAGGACTCCTGCCGGACCCTCTGAATGTGGCACCCTGTCCACCCGCCTTGGCATGCGAGCCCGGGTCAGAGCTGCCAGGTGAGGTGGGCAGCAGCCAGGAGACAGCTCTCCTGTCAGGACTGTTGTTGAGTAACATTTTAGACTCGTTCATTCATACTGTAGGTTTTTACGCACACACACACACACAGATTGGATTTTGGCTAATACTTACTGCAGCCTTACTCAAGTTCATTCAGAAAATCATCTTAATCTAGTCCTATTTTGTCTATATCAGTTAATTCTAACAAAAAATTCACGCTCCACAGAGGAAAGTATTATTTCTCAGATGTTGCTCTTTTAAAGCTCAGGATAATCGATGGAGATCTCAGTTGTGTTGCTTTTAAATATCCAATATCCACATTTCCATTTGCTCTCCATTGAACCTCATGGCTGTCTGGGAGAGATATCTGAGACATTAAAGAGAAGAAGTGAAGTCATGTGGTCTGAACACTCTGAGGAGCTCCATCACACATTACATGCAGCATAACAGACAAGAGCAACAGCGCCAGCAGGGCAGCTGATGGCTGAGGAACAGTTCCTGTTCAGGAAGCAGTGAGGCCAGATTCAAGGAGACAGAAACAATCCTTCTGCTTCACAGATTCACAGACACGCAAACATTAAAACTGCTTGAAAACAGCCACTGTTTCCTGATGGCTGCTCAGATCCAGACAGACTCTTGATTTCCGCTAGACTGGACGACGTTTTGACCCAGTTTGTTCGCCTCTGTCTGGTTCTTGAGGAGCATTAGCTTCACCCTGTAAATGGAGCGGGCGGTGTTTTATTGGCCTCTGAATTTGGTATGGGTGTACGAGGGGAGGGAGTGTCGTGTCTAGGCTGGGTTTCATTGAGCAGGATGGTTAGATTTTCCATTTGGCTGTTTTGCTTTTGGTGCCAAATTGAGCCTCTGTTACTTGATGTATGATTGTCATTTAGGATGTTGATTCTTTGAAGATGAGCCAAGGTTCTCTTTCCAAGTTCTCACCAAATTTTGCCATGTAATTTCATTCAGATTTGTTGCCCAGAATCACCTTTGCTAACAAAGACGGCAGCGTTTCTGTACCTTCAGTTTCAGGCCGACCCGTGTAGCCAAACCGTGCTGCACAAAGTAGACATCACTCCAGTAGTTTTCAGCATTTACTCCTCATAATATTAAAGCATTGTTTGGTCCTCCTGTTAAAAGCCTCAACGCATGTACTGACTCATTATTGATGCCCATCTCATATAGGCACAGTGTCGAGTGTACAGTGCAGTGAACATTGGTCTGACTCGCCAGCATCATGTCTTCATACTGCTCAGAAAGAGGGAAGGTGGGGATGGATCTGCTCTAAAGCTTCTGCTGGAACCCAGGCCAGAGTGAGTGTCCGCAGGCTCTGGAGCTTTTTGCTCTGGAGCTTTCTGCTCTGGAGCTTTCTGCTCTGGAGCTTTCTGCTCTTGAGCTTTCTGCTCTTGAGCTGAAGACACCACAGGGCTAATGGACCATTACACTCACTCCATCAGAGGAGGAGGTGGAGAGATGGTGATGAGCCTCATGGATGGAGGAAGTATGAATGAGAGCTTTCCTCCTACGAGCTCTTGGCAGCCATTGATGTTGTTTTGACACACAAGTGTAGAAGAACGAAAGAACCAGGGTTGAGTGTAGATTGCAGATGGGTCGGGCTCTCTGAATGCTCCTCATCCTGAGTTTGTCCTGACCAGGTGTACTTAAACAGGGCTTGTGGATAAGGGTGACCTGGGTTCCAGGGTCAGATCTCAGACCACAGTATTGAGTTGCTCTGTTTTATTATTGTAACATTTGATACATTTCTTAATTCTTTTGTTGGTCTAGTTATTCTGATTTCTGAACAAGTATTCTGATTGTTCAGGTGGTGAAATAATTTGAATGTATGATTTCATGGAAGTGTTGGACATAAAAGGATGATATGCTGTATGTTTTACATACAGCTGGATGTAATGTTATGCATCACATTGCACTTATGTTCATAATTATTCATATGTTTTTAACCTTTTGTGTGTGTGTGTGTTGCAGGAAACATTATTAATGTTGGTGTTTTAAAACAGATGGGAACTGTAAGTCAGGTGTTAGAATGAAACACTGGTACATCTCTCTCAGAGACTCTGGGCTGTGTGTGTTTGCTGCTGCACACACACACAGGCAGGATTATAAATAGCATAAATCAATAATACATGACACAATATTTCACATATTTGGAGTTGAGCTTTAGTGCCCTGAGGGGAAAAAGATGAAAATACCATTCTTGCGCTCTCTCTCTTTATTTCAGGTCTGTGGTTTCCCTCTGAGAAAAGCGAACAGCTCTTTGTTTATACTGTAGCTGCATCTTTTATTTATGTCTTTCATCTGTTTGGCTGGCTGTAGAGTTTCTTCATTCAGAGCTGATCATTAGAGGAGCTGCATTATTTACCGTGCTGGCCCGCAACGGCTAGCACGGCTGTACTTTGCATGCGATGTGACTGGATTTTGTTTAAGGGACACTTTGGTTGTTGATTAAAGTGATTAAAGTGTACATCTGAACACTGTTACAACACTTGACTCAGACTCTTTTCTTCTGGCTTGTTTTATTTGACGTCGTGTGTTTATCTGTGTGTTATCAGTGCAGCTGTGGATGCGTCATGGCTTGTGCCCTGAAGTCAAACCAGATTGTTGCAATTTTCTAAAGAAGCAACTATTTTTATTTTGTATTCGCCAGTGTACAGCTCACCACCATGATGCTGTGGGGTTCTAGGTGGTTGTTAGGGTGTTGCTATGCTATTGCTGGGCAGTTTTGGATATTAGTAATAATAATAATAATAATAGTATTAAAAATATTATTGGCTGGGTTGTCTAAAAAGGTACCACAGATATTAACCATTTATTTTTTACTATTTATTTTTTTAATCATTTAGCAAATGCTTTTCTATTGAATTTTCAGCAAACATAACTATACCGTGATATTTGTTACTGTGATATAAATTGCTCACTATTATGCAAGAGTTTTGTATTTTTTCTCTCTTAATTCAGCTAAATTCAGTCTCTGCAGTGCACAGAACAATGTGACGAGAGAAAGTTGATTGTTAAATTTGTTTTGTGATGTGGATGAGATTTATTTGAGCGTGTGCTTGTTTATATGAGCTGGGTTTGTGTTCCCTCTCTGTTTTAATGCACTGGGGCTTTTGTAAAGGATCCAGCAGCACTTGGTTTGGGTGTTGGCCGCATGGTATCGCTTTGCTTGGCATCGCTGTATGAAAGAGATCTGTAGGATAAATATTTCAGCATGCACTCGCTCTCTTTCTGCGGCCGTATCTGAACACACTGTGTATTGATTAACATTGAGCCCAAGTAAATGTGCCATTGATCTTCTGCTTTAAGCATCAGGCTTTAACAGTGTGACCTGTCAGCCTCACCCACCCAGTAAAGATGGACGTCAGCTTTACCTCAGTGGACCCCCTACATCCACCCAGCGTGTAGGGTGTCACAGGGTATTCCAGATGGAGGATGCCTCAGATATATTTAAAGCTGCAGTTCGCAACTTTTGCCTCTCTACCGCCATCCCTGTTTTAAACATAAAATTACAGGTTACTTTACAGACTTCTTATTAAATTGTGAATTTTATGTTGAAGTCAAACAGACATTTCCTGGCTCAAATTATAAATCATTATTATAAACTTACATACGTTGTGAATGGGGGTAAGGTAAGAAGATGGTGTTGAACACTGATCTGTCAGGTACTTTCTCAATAACTGTTTTTTGTTTATTTTTAACCCAAAAAGTGATGAATTGCAGCTTTAAAACAGAAGGAAGTAAGATGCGTTCTCTGAGTAATGTTTTCAGACGTAATATCGTTAGTAAATAGATCAGCGGTTTATAATCATTCAAATATGATTTGAGTCGTATGAAATTATCATTGGCTTTGTGTGTTTATTGTTAATAAGAAATAATTGTTTTTATTGTTAATAATAATAAAGTGTGACACAGCAGTGCTTAAATTGTAGGTAAAAGTTTCACACTTAGAGCCCTGCAGCTCTCCCGACGTTATTACTTTTAATTATTCAGCGAAAGAAATCAGAGGTTTTGTTTTCCTTACTCAAATGAAGGCTAAAGACTTCTAGATTAATTAGGTGGCAAGCGAATTAGATTTAGGCAGTTGGGAAACCCACACCAACTATGTTATTATGTTATTGTATTAACACTGAACCCGGGCTGTGTGCGTGAACGTTTGTGTGTTTCTTTCTGTTGGTTATAGTGATTGTGAAGGAAATGACTTATTGCTTTAAGAATTATGAGCTCAGCAAACATTGTGCTGGAGATGATGGATGGACGATCACAGAGTTTCACAGAGTTCACGAGCTGCAGGATATTTCTGTCCCATGAGTCAATCAATCAATAAAATGAACAGCTACACGAGATTGTAAATGAGCTGTAGAGCAGAGCTCCCACTGGGTCAATCGGAACGGGGTTGGTAAATGTACAGTCATATGAGGTGTGTGTTTGTTCACACTGTTTTATTTCTCATCCCACTGCTAGACCTCAAATCAACTTTTTAATTAAAGGGGCGGTTCACCCATAAATGGCACTTCTGTTATTATTTGCGTACAATACATACAATATTCTTGTAATACAGATCTACTTAGACAGGTTAATCAATAGTGCTTCTATAGAAACATCATTGTACAATCATTGTAATGTCAACTTAATTGATCAATTCCCGGTGCAGCAATACACTAATAATTCCAATTAGAGATCCACCAATCAGAGAATTTGCTGTTACTATGAAAACGAGAGTTGTTGCGCAAGTAAGCTCACCACCATAAAACGTGAACCATCTGCGATCATAAAAAAACTCTGACATTTTTTTGGAAATAATTAATTTTAAAATGTATTTTATTATTTATTATATTTATAATATATTTTATTATATTTTAATGTAACATTTTACGTTTAGAGCGTACGGTTGTTTCTGCTTCGATTACACCATTCGCAGTCACAGAGCTTCAGGCATGTTTCGTTTATTCCCTCGTTAAAGATAATACCTGTTGTTGTCCTTATTTCTTCTTTCTCTTTATATATTAATTTTATATACAATAAACATACATAGCCAATGATAATTTCATACGACTCAAATCATATTTGAATGATTATAAACCGCTGATCTATTTACTAATTAATATATATAATGGGCGGTGCCTGTTTTTCTCTGTGTAAACATTAAAGCACGAGAGAGAGAGAGAATTCTGGACTTTCTGTGAGTCTGCTCTGTGTTCCAGGAAACTACAGCAGCGCATATAAACACTCAGCATGCCTGCAACAGCCCTGTGATGTCATCAACTGAGGGGAGGGAGAAACAGGGAGGAGCAATAAGTGAGGGAGAGAGATACAGATACAGCCTGAGGAAAGAGAGTCAGAGAGAGAGAGAGAGAAACAGGGAATGTGAAAGACTGAGAGAGGCAGTCAGTGCTGTTTCATGCATTGCGTGCTGCTCGCAGGAGAGTGTGTGGAACCCCTACAGTACGCTGTCTGCTTGTCTCACTGTTCTGGACCTGACAGGCTGATGGGTAAGCTGCGCTTCTGTACGGGGTGTTCTGAGTGTGTGTGTGAGGGAAGGAGATTGTGTGGGCGGACGTGTGTGTGTGGAGGCACTATGGCTTTATTGCATAGTGCTGAGATATGCTAACACTGTGTGTGTGTGTGTGTGTGTGTGTGTGTGTGTGTGTGTGTACATGCGTGCTACACCTTGAACAGTCTGTATTGAGTAGTGAGACAGCGATGAAAGCTTTTCAACACACTTTATGTCAGTCCTTCACTGTATTGTGCTGAGTGTGTGTGGTACAGCTTGGCTGTGTTTGTGGTACAGGGACTCTGTCCAGAACAGACTGTCTAGAGGGATGGAAACTGTGGCTATGTGATGGATGGTATATGTTGTGCGATGATAGAAATATGTCAGCTGGATTACTGTTAATACCTACAGTAGATACAGTAGATACAGCCTCTCAGTTTTCAGTGGGAAGAGCTGTTTCGCATTATTTACCTCTGCAAGCAGCAAAGAAACACGGAGGGATGTGAGAAAACAGGACAGGATGCGTCCTGAACAAGTCATGACGAGGAACACTTGTAATTAAGGGCTGCTTGACATAGACTTGTTTACGGTTGCCGAGTGACGTCGCAACTCGACACGTTAATATAAGAACTTTGTCTATGATTGTCTTACAATTGCTTTGATTGCTTCATCTAATCCAAAATCAGAGTCAAAACTGTCGATTGTATAAAATCGATTGTTCGATTGTTTGGTCTGGTTAGGATCTTGTAATTGTTTTGTAATTGTAATTGTTTTACAACAGTTTTACACCTGTCATCTTTTGTTTGGCATCCAAGAAGTTCAAAATGAAAATCAAAGATAATCAAATAAATCCAGTATGTTTAATTTACTGGAATATCCACATTCATTTTCACTGTGTGATATTTAATATATAAACCTTTCATTTCTACCGGTAGAGAGTATAAGATTTTATCGATACTGCCCCTAATGGAAATGCACAGCACACAGGCAGGAGATAAACCTCAGACAGCAGAATAAGAAAACAAGGTGAAAGTGAGGGAGTTGAAGTGATTTGAAGACAGAGAAGAGACATAAAGGTGTTTTATGAGACTGTGTTTATATTCATTAGGATTTCAGTGATCTCTGTGTGTTGTTGTAAATGTGTTGGGCAGTGTACTAATGCCACACACACACACACACACACACACTGTTAGAAGCCTGCAGTGTTCCTCTGTACCTCTGTGTCATTCATATTTGAGTGGGCATTGATCACCCTTTCTCTCTCATTTCTTGTCAATTAAAAACAGATGTGACTCGCCCCGTGGCTTCACAGAACTGCACTGTTTTCACTCTCATCCAGTAGTCCCTCGATGTTTCTCAGGTTTTAAGGAGGAAAGCTTTTATGTGAACCATCTGCTCACAGTCTGGTCCAGTGTGCAGTTTTTTCTGGCCAAGATCTGCCCACATCGACAGGATGAGTCTGTGTGATTGACATGGAAAGCAACCAATCACAGTCTCTCTTACATGCTGAATAGGGGTGTGTTTCTCTGAACATCATGAAATCATGAAATCCAGAAGTTGTTTGTACAGAACACAATTTCTATAATATATGCAGCATATTTTACATTTTAATTGTATCAAGTGTATTGGTAAGAGGCTTCAACAAAACACTTAAAAACCTTTAAAGGAATTGATGTCTTTAAATAGGCAAACTTTGTTAAATTCACTGGTTAGTTCTTATTCTCTGAACCAGATACCTTGTTAACATAACCTGTTTTTAAGTGTACACTCAGGAGCTGTGTTTTTTAAACTCTGTTTTAGGGTGTCATGCCCTGACCCGAGCAGGACATTTACAATGTCAGTTTCATGGGTTAAAAGCACAAGTTAATCCTAATTCAGCAGAGTTAAGTCAAACTGCTACTCTACTAGGGGACCTGAGGATAAAAATAGCTCCAGCTGATGTTTAGTCTGATGCTTTGGCCCCAGAAGGATTGATCTGAATCATAAAGTCATGGTTGTCACATAAATTTAAACGAGGCATGATTTATTTTGTACTAGATTAACAAAGAACAATTATTTATTTTTATTGATAGGCATAAATGTAGCAAAGCACAATTATATAAAATTATTTTTAACTTTTAAGGACTTATTGTTGACCTCAGTAGCACCTCAAATGAACCAGGAAAGACTTACAAAACTGTGCAACTATGATTCGTTAAATCAGATAATTGCCAAAGGCAGCATTTGTGAGCAGGACTATACATTAACATGAGATGAGTGTAAAATGTCGTGTTTGATTAGCGTTTCAGCCTCTGAGGGCCCCTCCACAGAACAGTATGAATAGCAGCTCTCTCTCTGTTGGTTTTGGCTGTCTCTGTGTTGATTGGTGAGGCTGAGGTTGGGAGGACACGCCCCTGATAGCGGTCAGGCTTCTGGGCTTGTGGTTTGAGAGCGTGTCTCAATGCTCATCTCGTGAGGCTGTGATTATGTGAGGGCCTGTAGTTGTGTATTCATTGCGAGTCTCTGTGTAAAGCTCGGGTGCTGTGATCAGTGTTTTTTAATGGAATAAATGTCACGGTCTGCAGTTCTGGCGTTGGAGCGTAGCGCTGCAGCCTCATCTGTACAGGTGGATAAGTTAGCAACACTTTCAGATGCCGAATTATTCTGTAGATTGTAGCCTGAGTCAGAGGAAAAGCATCGATTGATTTCAGTAGCACTGCAGACTGTTCGTCTTAAAAGAATAAAGATGTTTTAGTATCTGAATTAAACGGGGAGTGGCATCCTGTTGGGTGAATTATGATTTTATACACACACACACAGTTCACTTTCTCACCAGTGGCAGATGTCTGGTTGCTGTCAAGTGAGGACAGCAGAGTGTGGACGCTCTGTTTGGTCTAAAAGAGACGTTTTTAGAAAGCTCCTCCAGCAGACGAGGTTTGGCTGGAGCTGATGTTCAGGGGCTTTGCTCAGGGTGTTCAGGGGTTGTTACAGCCTCCTCACTGGTAAGCACACATGCTGATACCATGGCAACCCTGCTGATGTCATAATGACTTCATAAGCGACCTCATGTCTCATTTTGTTTAAAAGCTTTAAGGGTGGAGAAATAGTGATGGAAAACTCAAGACCCCATCTCCCTCTCCCTCTCTCTGTCTCTCTCTCTCTTTCTCTCTCCCTCATGTTGTTATTTTAATGACATTTAGACACCTCACTCTGAATGTATCAGTTAATATGAGTAGATCTGTATGCCTGCAGATTTTGCAATTGTTATGTTGGTGCAATTGTCATGAAAATAATAACAAATATTATTGGTCCTAAAATTAGGCTTGAAAAGTAATTTCAAGTGGCAGAGAAAGAAGCGCGTGAGCTCACCTCCACACGCCTGTCAGAGAATCACTGCAGAATCACAACAGCTCAAAGCATGTGATCGTGTGAACATGTATTATATGATCATTCTGCAGTTTGAGTGGACATCGACATGCTCGCATTGATCAGCTATTGATCAGTAATACTGATAATGACTCCTGCACACAGCAGTTCCTGCAGGGCCTCCAGGGAGACAGAAAAACAAGTGACTCATGCCATTTGTAGTCAATGTTTATGGACAAGATGGGGCTGTTTACTCTGGGCTATTTATAGTGGCTTCTGTTTGAAACTGGCTTTCTAAATTCCGAGTTATAAATTCCCTTTGTCGAGTGAATCACAAAACACTGATACGTATCAAATATGTAAACATTTTTTTTTAGCAGACTAACAGTCTTATAGCTGCTGATTTATGACTTGCTATTGCTAGCAGAGAGTTTTCTGTTGAACAGAAAAATTCAAGACGACTGTAAGTGCAAGATCATCATTTATACATAAATCGCTTACAGCACCTAAAAAAGTTTACATAACTCAAAACTGTTGGCTTTAGTAAAATCTGTGTTATCTCTGAAGTCATCATCTCTACTCGTTCTGAAGTGTGTCACTTCAGATTCTTTGCCCCGGGGTCTGTAATTGCCCATTAGGCCCCTCTGACCGTGAGACCGAACAAACGGCTCTCTGTTCATCTGAACACGGGCTGTAGAACGCTGAAGCTCCATTCACGTCATCAGCTCGCAGATCTGATGCGTTCACATCTCATTAGCCCAGACATCTCCTCCAGGGTCAGAGGTCAACCAGGGATGCTGGTCCGCAGAGGGAGGCATTTGGCGAAGAGCCCGAAGCCACAGAGTGCCCCTCAGATGAGGCCCCTGTGTGCAGTTTGGGGGACAAAAAGAAAAGGTTTAGGGTTGTTTTGAAGTTTTGTTAGAGATGTGTTGTTACATTCAAAAATGGCTAAGTGAGTATGGTTTTTGGTATTTATAATGCTTCAGAAATGTTAAAAGATGTTTTAGGAGGAGTGAGGAAAACTTTTTTCTTGCATTCCAAACTTAGCGGGTTGGAATGAAAGTTTGTTGTTTGTTACAGCTCATGTCCTTCAAACTTGTACGACTCTACATGAGATCTGAAAGCACAGCGGCAAACACAACAGCATCCGCATGGCTTCCTGATGTACAATAATCAACACAATGTGTTAGAACGCAAGATCATTCGAGGTGTTTTGACAGCCACCACAACTTTCCTGTAAAATTGCTTAAAAATTGGCACGATCAGCGAGTAACACGTAGTCTTGCTGACATTCTGCTTTATTAAGCGTTAAAATGAGTCATAATGTCCCGCTATTGAATCAGCCTCGTTCATTTAAATATCGTTTTTGTGTTTAGATGAAAACTTAAAGTCTGTTTTGGAACGAGGAAAAGTAAAATGATGACAGAATTTTTATTTTTGCATCAACTAATAACATTTTTGCAAATTACAATTTCCTTAATGTTTCCATTAATTAACCAAAACATAAGCATTTAAAGTTCTAGCAATGTTCAGAACATTCATCAGAACAAGATTCTGAGAATGTTTCCTGTTAGCTGGGAATTCTATTCAAATGTAGTTTTATTGATGATTTTAGTCTGAGGTTCAAAATCAATCTCCATCAGTTTGCGCTGTACAGTGGCGAGAGACAACGTGGGAGTACGTCCACCTGCGTGCTAACTGTCTCTGGCTAGTGCTGTGCGTGTCAGCAATTCCCCTTTTGCAGACGCAGTGTTGTAGGTTGATTATATTGTACTACACTTGTGTTGCATCATTCTAATTGGGCAGAAATACAATGTCCCCGATGTGTCTCTTAACTGTAACACACAGTGCAGTGACTTCTATTAAAGTCCGTGTCCTCATGTAATTATCCTCTGAGAGTCTAATTCCCCCTGACCGCCCGTCCGTGAGCTCCTAGCGTCATAACGCAAATGTTAACTAATCTGTCCCGCACGAAATAGTTACACTAGTAAACAAAACCTCTAGCGCCTCATCTGGGGTTTCATTTAAGTATTCATATTAAGTATTATATTTAATATTATTTAGTGGAGACTTTATTTAGTGGAAACCATTGAGAAATATGATTTTCTTAATGGACCAGTCCTTGTTATTGTTATTACAGTAAACAGTTAGCGCACACTTGAAATTGTTTCCTCAGATCAAGAAATGTCTCACGTTTTGTTCGGAATGAAACCATTTCTATTTTCGGCAGCCCCAAATTGGTCAACTTTCCAAATAGTGTTTGTTTGTTCAGTTAGTTTCTCTGTTTGGTTTTCTAGCGCATCACTGGCACGTTAATTGCTGTTAATAGTTGTTTGTGTTTGTTTGGCCACCGGGCTTTGTTTGGACTGGGCGCTGAATGCAAATATGGTTTGCATGTCTCTTGTCAGCAAAAGCAGGGATAAACCGAGCTCTTATCTGAGCTTATTTATGCAAAGTAAATATGGAGGAAGTCGTTCGCTCGCCGACTGTTTCCTGTCCAACCGAGCATGGGCTGCCAGAGAGAATGGTGGTCACTTCCTGGGGTTGGACATCAACAGACTCTTTGTGGAGCAGGATTTGCGTCAGAAGTATGATTTTGTGTAATGATTGGGCCAGGATAAAAAGGAGGTTTTTACTCCATGATATCAAACAGCCTTTGACATTTGTCTTTGTGTGGCCTTGGGGTTTTTCTGTGAGGTCAGAAGAGAATCCTTTAACATGTGGCATTTGGGGCATCGTGACGTCTTGCGAGTGAAGCTCAGACTCCAGGCATGAATGTGTTCAGTGTTTCAGTGCTAATCCTCTTCCATTCATCCAGACAAAGCATGAATGAAGAGGACCCACGCTAGCTGTCCCGCACACAGGATGGTGTCAGAGGGTATTTAGTGCTGATCTCTGTTTTCTTCACCTTGGCCTAGTTTTAGCTTGACAAAAGAGCCATGGTGCTGAAGAAATGAACTGTGAGTTGTGCTGCCCTCAGTCAAGCCAGATTGTGTGTTCCATACACAGTGTGGTGTGTACCGGACACAATCTCTGTATGCGCCTGGATCAGTACTGATGCATGTACTGTTGCAGCTGTGGCCATGACGACTGCTCAGATGCACACACACAACTGTCCTGCACATGCACATTTTTTGAGGGGCGTATAAGAGAAAATTGCCTTCAGTTGGAAAATGTTTTGCTGTCATTGTTTAAAATTGCACTTACACTCATACTCAGATCTTCTTAAAGGGCCATACTGTTCCAGACAGGACTGTGATATCTCTAACTGTTGTTATCAGTTTAGTTTGATCCAGAAAAGTTTAAGGGAAATTTGAAAAGTTGTCTGAAAGTCATTTTAAAAGCTTAAAGTTTGTATAGACTTTATACATAAAGAAAAATGATCAATAGATCTTTGATGTTGTTTTGTCACTCATCCACTCATTCTCTCTCTCTCTTTCTTCACAGTTGATGTGAGTGCCGCTCTACCATTGCACGTCCCCCCCTCCTCCATTCCCATGGACCTGCGCGTGGATCACCAGTTTGCCCTGGCGCCCACAGACCCGGCCCAGCGCGAGCATCAGCTGCAGCAGGAGCTTCTGGCCCTCAAACAGAAGCAGCAGATCCAGAGGCAGCTGCTCATTGCCGAGTTTCAGCGGCAGCACGAGCAGCTCTCACGCCAGCACGAGGCTCAGCTGCAGGAGCATGTTCAGGTTCCACTTCCTGTCCTTTAACATTACACTTCCTGTCAGGAGCTTTCAGGAAAAGCATTATGGTAGCAGCTCAAAGACGTTCGTGGTTTCGAGTCTAGCACACATACTAACAGCATACCGTGAATGCACGATTGATAAATGAAATCTGTGAAATGGTCACATTGACTATGTAATGGGCTACATTTACATTAAATGCCGTTGGTCAAACCTCAGTGACATCAGATCTGATGTCACATGTTATCGTTGAGACCTGCGGTAAACAGAAACGGAACAAAAACGTTGTTCTGTTGCTCACACAGAAGGGTCGTATAGCTACGGTAAAGTTGTATCACAGTTCCGCGTGTCATATAGACGTCAGTGCGCTGTGTGAGCTGTCATCAGGTGGAAGTGTATGCTGTGGGAAGAGTTCAAATCTGTGTTCCATGGAAAAAAATGATAGCATATGGTTTTGGACGGACACAAGGGCGAGTAAATAAAGACAGAATTGTCGTGTCAGGGTGAGGTATTATGTGACAGAGCTCAGCTCGCTGTACTGCGGTCTAGAAGCCGTTCTCTTCGCTCCTCATTGCCTTGAGGGCTTTCCACGCCTGTGTTTGATTTTCCATCTCTTTGTGTGGCTTGTGAGGAATTACGTTTATTTGGATGTTTAATGTTTATGGGAGAGTGTGATGCAGAGCAGTTGGTAAGCGTCTGTGTGAACGGGTCTGTGCTGTTCGAGTCTGTATGAACGGGTCTGTGCAGAACGGTTCTGTGCGGCTCAGGTCATAGTTTTTACTAAGATGTTTTGCTGGATTTGTATCATCAGTTGAGCTCTTCTCAGGACTATTGTTTTTTCTGCCTCTGAATGTTATTTAGGAAATTTAAAAACGTAAATGCAAATCTATTGACAAATCACTCAATGAGTTCTTAATGAAAACATTTAGGCAGGTTCACAGGTACGTTCACAAACACGCAGCTGGTGAACAAGAGTCGCTGTGAGCTGCCTGGCTGCAGCAGGGATGTGAAACTGAAGCATGCGGTTGGGTGACGGGTGATGCTGATTGCCATGGGAACTCTGTGCTGGGGAAACACCAGGAGCCTGTGAGCTCAGCAGACCTCAGGTGGCCGTGTTGCCACAGAAAGCTTTCTAGCCAATGAACGAAGCAGCCCTGAGCGAGCTATAAATAGCCTCACAGACTGCAAGCAATGTCAGAGCTAATCTCAGCGCTGAAGGGCTAATATCTGACACTGGGGTTTGATAGATGCTGCGAATTTGCCGTGACGTCTTGCTGATGAGAGGAAAAACAGCAGATTGGATTTTTCTGCTGTTCTGACTAAACAATAGCAAACCGAGAACTGAGAAGGATTTCTGTTCAGTCCTTTCCAATGAAACATTCATGTTTTTTGAATGTTTGCTTGAATTTTGCCCAGTGGAATCCAAAAATATTAAAATAAACATTTTCAGTACCTAGCGTGAGAGAGATTAGCATCGCCCCTAACCATTTATTTTCCTCAGCAATCCGTCGACTTCATGGCAATCTGTATGTAGCTGTAATGTCATCACTGAAAGCAAAACTGTATCACAAAACAGCAAGATCTACATAAAACTTTGTTCTTGTATGATGTTTTGTTTTGTTATTAGTGGTATAGCATTAGTGAAGTCCATTATCTTTGTCCATTAAGATTTGAAGTCAGTGTAAAACACACAGATTGGGGATTAAAGATGAGGGCTCTGTGAATTAGCTTGCAATTTTGAATGATGTTCCATGTGATCTCTCTCCTCAGCATCAGCAGGACCTGCTGGCCCTCAAACATCAGCAGGAGCTGCTGGAACACCAGCGGAAGCTGGAGCGCCATCGTCAGGAACAAGAGCTGGAGAAACAACAGAGAGAGCAAAAGCTCCAGTTACTCAAGAACAAAGAACGTGGTCAGGAGAGTGAGTGCTGTTCCGTTCATTGAGCTAATTAGAACACTTTCAGAGTTAACTTTTCAAGTTATTCATTCGTGTTCATAGCACAATGTTCAATAATGAGCATTATAATGTCTCATAGGCTATAGATGTTGTAATATTAGCCAGAATGATTCAGTTTGTTGTTGTCATTGACACACTGGTCACCTGTTGAATAAGAGCAGTGCGTCGTCTGGCACCACAGATGTGTTCACACACCGGCGATGGTCTTCAGGGATGTGTTTACAGGCGATAGGAAAGGTGGTAATTGAGGAAAGAGCAGTGAGAATAAATCTGTCGTGTGTGTTTCTTTCAGAGTGAGAACAATAGCGAGGAAAAAAAAGAGACATTTTTGTTTAACCGCCGTATTCTCTGTGGAATTGTGTGAAAAGAGTTTGTTCTCCGTTTAAGACCGGATGAAGGAACCATTTCTGTCAACCGCACTCTGTTGGAATAGCTGTTTATCGACACCAGAAAACAAGTGTCAGCTTTTGTAGTCACGATCAATTGGGCATCGTACGATCTTCCCCGTCTCCCACTGAAGAGACTATTAAGACTTTTAAGACCATTTAGAAAGAGAAATTACAGCACAGCAAATTACAGGCTCTGGAAATGGCAAAGAAACCGACTGTCATGAATGCATAAAACCTCAAGTCGTGCCTTTAGGAGAAATGGAGCTCATTTTAACACAGCCAGAATCTGTGAGATTGTCATTATTGCCCAGCTGGCAGAATGTTTGCACCCCTCCTGATCTGCGGGCTGTGATTGACAGGTGCGGTGGCGAGCACAGAGGTGAAGATGAGGTTGCAGGAGTTTGTCCTAAATAAGAAGAAAGCCCTCGTCCAGAGGAGCCTCAACCACTGCCTGCCCAGCGACCCGCGCTACTGGTACGGGTGAGTATCAGAACCCATCACCAGTTTCACACGCTAGCCATCAAAGAGTGTGCAAAGATCAAAGATCACACCTGAAAGCTGAGGTCTTCATTCCATGTTCCTGGAGGAGTTTAGCTCCAGTCTACTCCAACATCCAGCCTACTCCATCTGCCTGGATGTTTCCCTGACATTTCTATTGAGTAACAAAAACATAAAAAATGTTATCTTGAAAGTTTTTGGGCCATTAAAACAATTTTTTATATATGATATATAATGTTTAAGTTAAGTAAAAGATCCGCTAAGATTACTGCAATAATGTTTTTGAAAACTTTGAGAGAACTTTGAGAGAACATTAGCTGGGTCTGCTTTAAAGCCAAGGCAGTGTGTTATATAGCTTGCATATGTTTTCTCTTTGCAACAATATGGCTAAGAACTGCTTGGATGTAATATATGACAGTTTTGTTTCACCGCACAAAAGATGTTGCTGACTGTCACCTCTGGATTTTCTTTCATGTGTGAAAGATGACAGAGAAGTAGAGGAGGTTTGTTCATTTGTGAGGGTGTGGATGAGAACGTGGGTGTGTTCACTGGGTGTCGGCGCCTGCCCTCTTTCACACCCCTCAGCTGTGAGACTGAGAACAACAGAACTCGAGGTTTTCAAGACATGTTTTAACTGTGTGAGTGTGAGTTGTGTTTTGTTGGCATAATGTCAGTCACTGCAGAAAATAAGTTCAGAAGTTCACAAACACCAAACATTTTAAAAAGATGCAAAAATTGTGGTTGCAAGTATTTACAATGAAACTTGATGGACTCAGTGTTCCGGAGGGTTTAAAAGCATAAATATGAAGCTCTAATTTTGTAACATAAATTATCCACGAAAACCCTGTTTAGCACACACACAATGTTTGACCATGGAATAAAGTCCTATGCTGTACTTTCAAAACAAGAGTATTTTAAAAGTTATTGCTTGACTCTGAGTATGTCTAGTAAGTATATGAGGGTTTTTACTGTAACTTTACTGTAAAACTGAAACTTTTTCACAAAAGAGAGAGTTTCTTTTTTCTAAAAGAGTTTCTTTTAGGTGCTGAATGTGTTGAGATATCAGGGTGTGTGTGAGAACGTTATCAAACATGATTTGAACGCTGCATAAACACTCTTAAGCACTAGCTAGTTCTCTCAACTGAACACAGTGCCAATATCATGTCATTAGATGGAGAAATTCAGTCATGTGAAAACGTATTTTCAGCCACACCATAATCAAAGCTGACGGCTGAACACAATGTGAATTTATTGCACTGCCAGTTTTGTTTTATTAATTTAAACCAGAGACGTTTCTCAGAGGACGCAAGAGACACACTCGCAAGAAAGTGTTTAACGACGTACAGACAGTGCTGTGATTGGCTGTTTACCCTGTCAGTCAGGTAAAGCTCCACTCTCATGTCTGCATGAGACTTTATAGCTCATACTGGTAGAAACTATTTAAATAAATGAAGTTTTTGTGGGGGGTGGAGGTGCCTTGTTCAAGAGCATATGAGTCATTTCTGGCAGTGGGAATCAAACCTGCAACCTTTGAGTTACAAGTCAGACTCGCTAACCATTAGGCCATGACTGCTCAAAAGAAGCAAATCACCCACTGTGGGTCTTGTGTGAACTGAAATGAACTCAAAGTTTCTTAAAACATGACATTATTTGTAAGTGATCTGGTTTTAGCAGCAGCTCATCTCTTGCACCTGTCAGCTTGTGACTCTGCAGACTCCTGCAGTGTTGATTCAGTGTTTACGGAGTATTTGTTGAAACGTGAGCAGCAGTTACTAGTAACAAACACAAACCACAGGACATATGGTTGCTGTGTTTAGTCTTTTGTAGTTGTCTCTAAAGCTATGAAACCAATGTTTTAAAGTGCATAAACTTGGTAAGACTTTGTTTTGCTAAAAGAGTGATCATCTTTGTCTATATGGAGCTGTATGCAGTACAGATTGTATTGCTGCATATGCAGCATTATAAAAGGCTGTTTAAACATTTAGGCACATGAAATCGAGTTCTTGTAGCTAGAAACATTTGAGTGTAGTGTTTGCAGAGAATATGTATCGTGTCTCTTCATTTAAAAAGTCACAGCACTCACACTGGAGCTGCTTGAAACCGGAGTCACTTCTGGAGTTGGCGCATGCTGTAAAAACATGTCATTGGATCTCCTGGCCCTGCAGCTTGTTTGAGAAGATTCAATTCTTTAGGTATGCCGGCCGACCCCAGATGCCCCAACGAGGGGTTTTCCCTGTTTAGATGGAGCTGTTCCTTATTTTTTTCAAAACTTTAAATGACAACCGCTTATTTATTTGGTTTGTCATTATTATTTATCATATAAAGGTATGTTGTACTCAAGCAGGTTTGTTGGTAAACAGAAGGATGCCCTGCCTTTCCATCAGGCTGCACTGATGCATTATGGGTAATCTGAGTCTGCATTCTCATTTGTTGGCAGGAAGTGTTCCAGTGCTGGGAAATTAGGTGCAGCTGTTTGTGGAAATGTCTCTGAATACGCATATTTAAGGCCTGTGTTTGTAAATGCTCTCATGTGAGTGTTTGTGATTTGTTCCACAGGAAAACCCAGCACAGCTCCCTAGACCAGAGCTCACCACCTCAAACAGCCATTTCCACTTACAACCACCCGGTGCTGGGAATGTACGACCCCAAAGATGACTTCCCACTCCGCAAGACAGGTAAATCCTACCTTGAAGTTAGGAGCAACAGCACAAGAAAGCAATGTTTAACTGACTTAAGATTCTTCTGACTTTAAGGGTGAAGTTTTTTTGTTCAACCTCAAACAGAAATGTAAAACAGTTGTTTTCAAACAGCTTACCCAAACTTCCACCTTTCTATGATTGGTCGGACGAACAGATGTTTAAGTCACAAACTTATGCCATTGGTTAAATCAGTGTTGCTATGCTGCGATGACCAAACAAACACAACAATGTTTTTGAAAGTGTCACACAAGACAAAATACACAGTTGCAGTGGCATCATAAAAACAAAGGAAATGAAAGACGTTCTGAATGAGTTATGGCAGCGTTGCAGATGAATGTTGGCTGGTCAGAGGGGTGTGGTAAGGCAGGATGGGAGGTTCTGCTGTAATCTGAGCAAGGGATGCTGGACCGCAAATGAGAGAAATAATTCTCATAAACAAACATCTGCCGCACATATATCGACATGGAAAGACATTTATTTCTGTGATCATCAAAAAGCAAAAGGAAAAATCCTTTCTATTTCCCATAAAGAAACTGAGGCCTAGATTTAGGACCATTTGGTGCAACAAATACTGTAATGAAGTGTATTTTCCAATGATTACTGATCAAATAATATATCAGCATTTCTTTCCTGCTACAGTAATTAATACTGGGAGGTAAATGTGTTTAGTTCTAACTGGAATAAACACAGTTTGTTGTTCTGAAAAGCTGCGAGTGGCACAAGCTCTTTGGGATCATGGTTTTATTTCCCATAGAAGCTGTAAACGTGGGAAACCAGCAGGAGGATCTTGGCGGTGGAAAAGTAAAAGTCAACTTCAGGAAAGAGAATCTGATGGTCTGAACTTCAAGCTGTGAAATGTTCTTTGTTTAGTCGTGATGATGGAGTTTGCGGTAAGCTTCCAGTCCCCCTGCTGTACATGAACCTCAGTTTGCTCTGGCTGCCATAGTGCATTCCTGCAGTGGGGATTTGGAGAAGAAGGGTGCCCCAGACCTTAACCAGAAGTGTGAATCTCTCTTTCTCCCCCCATCACCTCTCTCAGGACAGGCTAGAGTTTGTTCTTACCCATCTCACTTAACCGTAGGACATCTGGAACCCTGGTGCTTGGCAACTGCAAAAAGTATGATGTTGTTTTAGGCAAGTAAAGTTTGCAGGATCACAGATGCCTTGGAGGGCGCGAAGACGGTTGCTCGTCTGTGTGTGTCGTGATTTTGTAATAGTTGACACTTTTTTGTCTGTCCTCATTCAGTGTGAACGTAATCTTTACGTACGGAACTCAGCGAGAGGCTTTTTGTTTTATTCATGCTTTTCTTGGCATGGCTGCGAGGCTGCGCTTTTCTAAACATGTTTGAGCAAGCGAGGTCTCTGAACTGACATTCTGCAAACTTGCAGCAACCGCGACACTTTAGCTGTGACTCCAGTGTTTGTTCTTAGAAATTATTCACAAGCAATCACTTGCATTTAACAGCCTTTGAGTGTTGAATAATTATGACCGTTCTGCCTCAGTTTGGTGTGAATGGTGCACATTTGGCGCACATTCTAATTTGATTTGCAACAGAACAGAGGCACTTGGAAAATCTGTGGAAAAACTGTGGAAGCCCGTGGAACTGTGGAAGCCAACGTCTCATTTGTGTGCCACATGAATGGCCTCCAGGCTGCATTAAAGCTCTCCTCACATTTATGTTGACATGTCAATGTACAGGATTAAACAGGCGAGCCTGCAGAAATCTGGAAGGGATTGAACTGGAGTTTTAAACACAATTACACTAATCTGCCCGGAGCAATTAGTGACTTAATAATTGCTAATAACAGTCGGGGTTCAGCCTGAAGCATCAGTGATGCCTGGCATGCGGGGAGGGCAGATAGCTAATAGAGCTAACTGCAAATTCTTGTGTTCTTCTCTTTTAATATATATTTAAATGTCTATATATAATATTTCTTCGTTTTTTGTATGTCATTCTTTCTTAAGTGAATTTTGACGTTGCCACTTTTTTGAACATGACCTTTTAACAAATTCTGTTTCTTGAACGTTAAAATCTCATTTTGGGAGAGGGAGTTGGGCCTGCAAGATTTTGTCTGTGTGACGAAACTCTGTGAATTTCTGTGATGACATAACAGGAACATTGTCCACCAACCTTCAGTCCAATAACTAACCATTCAAAAGTCATGCTGTTAGACAGACGGTTAGAGTGCGGCTTCAAAGGTTTTAAATGGACTGGGCTTGCGCTGAGCTGGTGAGGAGCCGAGCTGCTGCCTGTACACACTGTCCACTCAACACAGCTTCTGTTCTGCTTCTGAGAGCTCATTTCCCTTATCTACATCTAAGTGATTTTTAATAGCTGTGGGGTGATGTCATTTCCCCTCAGTCTGTGTTCTCTGTGCTGATAACTGCTCGTCTGTAAGACAGTTCCAGAACATTCTCAGCAGCATAATATCTTATCATCTCCTCCTCTGCACTCTTCATCATCCTCATCATCAGGGAAACGTGTCTTGTTTTTTGTAACGTAACAACGGACAAAATTTGTTCATGAGGGATGTTGTATTTATGTTGTATTTTCCAGGTCATGTTAGAACCTCATAGATGTTAAAACCAGCTCAAATGTTAGGTTGTCAGAATGTTTGTTTAACATTTCCATTAAGTAATAATGCCCAGCAGGGCCATGTTACCGCTGTTTGGGACAGACAAAGGGATTTGTTACAGTACAGTTACAGTACTACTCCTACATAAACTGGTCTTTATATTGTCAGTTTTATTTTCTATAAAAATTAAAATTGGCTATATCAATATGATCGAAATATACATAAATGTCATGATGGCGATTGTATAACTTGTCTGAGTGATGGATTTTTATTGCAAATTTTGCGCAATTTACATTTATGCATTTGGCAGTTGCTTTTATCCAAAGCGACTTATATTGCATTATACTACACATTGTTACTGAGTATGTGCAATCCCTGGAATCGAACCCATGACCTTGCCGTTGTTAACACCATGCTCTAACCACTGAGCTACAGGAAAATCATGTTATAAATCATTCATCATGTTATTGCAAAAAATAAACACTGTCACAAAACGACTAGATTTTCCCCAGTAGTTTAACAAACTGTATTATTGCCAGACAAGTTGACCAGACAGTGATATTCTTACTGGAAACTTTGCTGGCAACATCCTAGCAACTGCATAGCAGCTAATGAGGAAAACCCCATAGCAACGCCCTGGAAACCTCCCAGAATGCCCTAGCATTTCAGTGTTGCAGAAACACGTCTCATGTTTTCCTCAGAAAGCTGGAAAATCTCGTCTATTTGTAGAACAGTGTGCAGGATAGACCCATAAGCTAAAGCTGTGCTGTTTCTCCCTGTCTAATGCATGGCACTAATGGCAGGATGCCGATGTAACTTTAACAAAGATGTCTGGGAATGTTCCTATCATTTACGAGAAGGGCCACTCTTATATCTACCTACTTTGAGAAGTATGACCACAAGATGGGCTTTTCAGAGCAGAAAGCTCTTGAAGAAGCATTTCACATTATGGAACCATGGTTCTCTCAACATAAAGCCATTAGAGCAGATGGCATGTCGGGGGCTGCATGTGAAGTACAAAGCTTGACGAGGCTTTTAGCCAACACGAAAAACAAGTCAGAATGTGCATTGCTATATAATATTAATGAATAGGATTAAAGTCCATGTGAACCAAAAGTTGCAAGCGACTTTAGTGATCTGATGTATTTCAAAGGGAAACTCAAAAGATTGAGGGCGTGGCTTGTTGTTTTTCACTGATAAATGATTGGCTGTACAATAGTAGGTTTTTCAAAGCTAGCAGAAGACTACAGTTAGAGGGGAGTGGTTAACAAATCTGGCTCCACCCAAGGCGCCAGACTGACATGCCTTTGAGTTAGGATGCTGTCTCCTTAGACACTTAACAGTATGATTTGGAACAGAGCCCGATTTTCAACTCTGTCTTTGAAGTTGAGATGTCACACAGCAATGTCCTGCTGCACACACATCCTGCTACTTCAAGCAGTATCAAATGTTTTGTTTTGTACTTCCCATCAGCTTCTGAGCCTAACCTGAAGCTGCGGTCCAGACTGAAACAGAAGGTAACAGAACGCAGGAGCAGTCCACTGCTGCGGAGGAAAGACGGAGCGATCACCACTGCTAAGAAACGCTCGCTTGACATGGCAGGTGAGAGAATTCATCACAGTCAGTCCACAGTTATCCTTATACATCACAGAATCATTCAATCCCAATATGAAGCGTGCCATATTCAAACCCATGCTTCCTGCATGAGCACCACAGCTCTGTGTGTGTCTGGGGGATGTGTTGGGGGTCTGATGATGATGAGTATACTGGAAAATGAGGGGATTTTCAAATTGTGGTCATAGAAATTGCACAGAAATTAAACTTAAAAAAAAACTATGCCATATATCATACAATAATGAATTATGAATAGATGTAGTAGTAGTAGCCTTTATGTATATAATTATTTATTCATTGATAATGAAGGAACGAATGGAAATTTTTTGGGAGGTCATAAGTTTGGGAATCTGATGTGTGTTAAGAGCAGTTTTGGCCGACTTCACCTTCTGTCTCGAAGTTGACATTCTGTTCTCCTTCCAGAATCTGCATGCAGCAGCGCTCCTGGTTCTGGCCCAAGTTCACCCAACAACAGTTCAAACAACATCACCAATGAGAACGGAGTGACTGGATCCATCTCCAGCAGTCTGGTGGAGGTACAGCTCAGTGCCCACATCACTCGACCACAGTCATGACAGATTTCAGTTTATAGGGTCTTTATATGTGGTGTTGGAAGAGAGTCTCACCCTCGACTCTCGTTATTTTTTCCATGGAACACAAGGTCATATCCATACAAGGTCATTTCATAGTGATCAAGGCTGCAAAGCTCCAGAATCGAGAAAGCATTCACTGATAATCTTCTTGGTCAAACGGGTTTATGTTAATCACACACCTGTAACTCTGGATTTGTGCTCTGTTAGGAAGCTCAGTGTTATTGGTGGAGATCTGGGAAGTGTTCTGCAGTTTTCCTGGCTCTCTCCATGCATGTTTTTCCGACACGCACAGTCTCTTTTCTGTACACTGGGTCCCGCAGGGGTTCGGAGAACGGCAAGGCGGCTGTTTGTTTTCACGGGTTGGGTTTATTTATCTGTGCATATGTTTGCTTGTGTGTCGTTTCAGACATCTTTGGCACACAGACTCGCGGGCAGAGAGGGTCCTGTTAGCCAGCTGTCTCTCTACACATCCCCGTCCCTTCCCAACATCACTCTGGGCCTGCCAGCCACCGGCCCTTCCAGCGTGAGTACAGTGTCTTTCTCTCTTTCTCTCTCTGCTTTAATCTCTCAGATTCTCCATCACTGAGGGCCCACTTGTGTACACTATACTTCTTCCTTACACACACACAGAGGGGCCCTTGCCTGGACCGTCAGGGGATCATATGTGGCTTTTCAGCACCCGTTGCATTTCAAAAAGAGTCTTCAGAGACACAATGACTGACTGTAGTGTAACTGACACAAGCAATGTCCCCCAAAAAATAAAGATGTAAAAATCTCCTGTTGGTTTACAGGGAACATGGATTCTTTCCTTTTTGTCTCTCTCTCACTTTTTTTTCCTCCCTCTCTCTTTTACACACACAGGTGGCATCTGGCCAGCAGGATGGTGATAGGCTGGCAGTGCCGGGCTTGCAGCCAGGACTACCCATAACTGCTCCATTCCTGACTGGGGCCCACCTGCCTTCTTACCTGGCCACTTCCCCCTTGGAGCGGGAGGGCAGCTCTGCACACAGCACTCTGCTCCAGCATATGGTGCTTCTGGAGCAGAACTCTCTCGTCACGGGTCAGTCTCAGGCATCAGAACTGCACTGATGTTGCTAAGATACCTGAACCTGCAGAGATGTGCCTTCATATATGTGTGTGTGTGTATATATATATATATATATATATAGAAGTACACGTAAGGCACAGTACAAATAACAAATAAACTTTACAAAGGTTTATGAGTGAACCTCAGGATAAATGACATAACAAAAATGTATGATATGTTTCATTTTCTGTAGCTCACAGTAAAATTAATGGCCTGTTATAAATAATCAAAATTGTATGTTCATTGGATGTAATTAGTCCACCAGAAGTTATCAAGCGCTCCTTATAAATTACATTTCTCACATACACACTGAAGAAGCTCATTTTAATCAAATTAGTCAGAGTCGGTTAATTAACTTTCTGATGTGACGGTAT
>JAZGTJ010001011.1:28922-68472 GCA_036877575.1 Botia almorhae
AATCACTTTAAAGGGGAACCTCCTCTCTCTGCCCACTGTTGTGAGGGAAGACCAGAGAATCCAGCATACAGAGAAGTATAAACAGGTAGGTCAAGCTGTGGGGAGGAGCAGTAGTAAGAGAGAGTGTGTCCGAGTATATATACTTTTGTTGTGGTGATCCATCATTTCAGCATTGTACTGCAGACAGAGATGAATGCGGGTACGATTTATAATGATCAGATGCTTGAATGCTTATTTTACGGCTCTGAAACACATAACTCTGATTGGCCAGTTGGTAAATTCTTCAGTGAATTTATTTTTTTTATAATAACTGATAAACTGTATGCGGTAAATGTTTATGACAGCCATCATATCAGTTTGTCCAAATAAATATTACATTTGTGTTAATACAGTCGGTTGTAACCACAAAGTAAGTGAGTTGAACTGTTGAGTTATTTCAGTTCTGTATGTTTTACCCCTCTCCGGGCCAGCACAGGCGAGGTGTTAATTAGTTTTGCTTTTAGTGCAGGGCTGTGTGTTAACTGCAGACTGGTTTGTAATCCAAACTCCACGTGTGTTGCACCTCCAGGCCTGGGGGGCATGCCCCTGCAGTCCCATCCCATCCACAAGCTCCGCCAGCATCGGCCCCTGGGGCGCACACAGTCGGCCCCGCTGCCTCAGAACGCGCAGGCCCTGCAGCAGCTGGTGGTTCAGCAGCAGCACCAGCAGTTCCTCGAGAAACACAAGCAACAGTTCCAACAGCAGCAGCTTCACATCAGCAAGGTGCAACACTCTGTCTTTAACTCCCTAAATCACCATGACAACCGGCAGGATGTGCATTCCTTTTATGGTCATGGCGGAAGCAGAAGGTGTTTGTGTGTATGTAGGACTGAGTCATGAGCAGGTCCACAAATCTGTCTGTTTCAATAAATAAGCATGTAAGGGGCGTGGCCTGTGTTGGACAAGTGTTGTCCAAAAATTCAGCAGACATCTGCAGAGATTTCTGTGCAGTGGTGCAGGCGCAGAATCCGCGTACCTGATGATGCAGATGCGTGTGGAGGGAATTGCCCCCCATTTTATGTGTGTGATCAGGTCTCTAGAGATTACTGGTGTCAGATCATTTTCCTGCAGGGTTTTCTTATTTGTTTTTTAATGTCTCTGCTCTCCTTCCACCCACCACCACTGATACGCAGTATCGATGAGTTATGGGGTTAATACATGTCTGCACACAGACTGTTGAAGAGAGAATGAGATCTCTGTGGCTCTTTCCTCAGAAGATGTTAAAGAATTTAATGTTTCCCTTTGTTTTGATGCATTAATATTCTTGTGTCTCCGACAAATTCAAATAAGACTGAAAAAGAAGGTCCTAAATGTTTGCATGTGGGTTTCTGACTGAAGTTTTAGATTTTTTTACAATTATAGACAATTTTACACAATTAAAATTTATTCAATTCTTTAACCGATAACTGACAAATTGTAAAAAGATTTATGTCACTTGACCGCAGCGTGAGGGGAAAAGAAATGATAGCCTAGCATCTAAAGTGTCAGTTTTGTGTAGAAGCCGGCCGTGGGCTGGACTGAATAAATGTGTGAATGAGTGCAGTAAACTTTCCTCACATCACGACTCGTTCGCCTTTCAGCAAATCACACAACCTAATTAATATTCATGACCCAAGCTGTGCCTGGCACAGTCTGTGCACAGACAGAAATTAAACTACCTGAGCAGAGAAGATACAGACAGCCACAGCGGAAAAATATGTGTTTTTATATTTATAGTTGTCACAACGAAATTTCATGCCTAATTAGCAAATTTTTTGGACAAAATGTTTAGAGTGACTGATGTTTCTGGAAAGTTTGTGTTGTAAACTTTAAGATGGTGTGTTGTATGAGGGTATCCATGGTAACTAGGCATTTAAAACATGAAGTAAGAAGACACCCCACGTTTACACACACACACAGTTTTTGAATACACTTCCATTTACAAAAGAAGAGTCATAAATGACCTGTGCTGAGCGTGTCCTCAGAAACAGACGCGCTCATGAGTTGCAGGGAGGCGGAGGGAAAAACAAAGAGATAAAATATGAAAAAAGGAAAAGCTTGTTTGGAATGAAGCCCAGAGATGAGGCAAGTGCTGAGCTCTCTGACGTCAGTTATGTTCCCTAGGCTCTGTGCCAGGGGCCTGTGTTTTTATTACACTCTCGTGTGTGTGTGTGTGTGTGTGTGTGTGTGAGTGTGTGTGTACTTGATGGAGGGCGGGGCTAGAACTCTGATCGCTATGGTGATAGGGTTGGACACAGCTGTCACAGCATGTACTTGGGCCGGGCGAGAGAGGCCACTGTAGGACAGCTCTCCTCTCTCTCTCCTGCTCACATTGTTTGACGTCTTGTGCTCAGACCTCCCAGGAATGTTATTTATTGTGACTGTAGTTTTGATGGTGTTTTTGTCGCATGATACGTGTCTGTGTTTGTTCTCAAATATGTGCTTCTAAAGGAACAGTTACATGACAAGCTATTGGTCATCATGAAATGTTTTGAAATGCAGAGAAATATGTTTATTTCTATTATAGTCGTGTACATGCCATATAAAGGCATTAACCTGCTTACCATAACCAGCCTTAGGTTACTAGGTTTCCATTTTCTACAGCTCATCTAAGTACCGTGCCATATGCCTGCGTTAACTGTCATTTTAAAGGGACAATTCACTCTAGAATGAAAATTAACTGTTATTTTACTCACCCTCCACCCCCAAATTTTCTCATTAAGTCATACAAAGAATTTGGTACTACTGTAATAATTAAACAAAATGGTTTGCTACACCTACAGTAGTCATGCAAAACAGAACGTAAGCTAAGCTTCAGTTGTCTAGCGTACGCTTGACTAGAGGTGTATTTTATTATGCGTTGGCCTCTCTGCCTCTCTCAGATGATGGCCAAACCAACTGAGCCCGGCCGACAGCACGAGAGTCACCCAGAGGAGACAGAAGAGGAACTAAGGGAACATCAGGGTCTGGGCGGCTCCACAGAGGGGCTTTCTCATGGGGTCATCATCAAACAAGAACCTCCAGATGAACCGGGTGAGGAGCTCCAGCAGAGAGAGAGGCAGGCTGAGGAAGAGATACTCTTCAGGCAGGTGAGCATGGAAGAGCCGACAGACGGATGAGTGTCACTGCCTCCCAATTTGCATATTATCCATCCTGAATGGTCCCAGATGTCCCAGATTTCAGTATGTTGAACAGAGTATCCCTGAAGTACCCGGTCTACTATTTTTGGCAAAAATTGCGCATACACATCCATGAACACATGTCTGATATTACCCACAATGCATTGTGAGAGATAGGGATTTAGTGACGCTACCCTGAATAAATAAAATGGTGGTGCTTTACAGAATTAATCAACTATACTGTGAAAATTACATAAGAAATGAATGTATTAAAAATGCTGAAGTGCAAAGAGGAGTTGCGTCCTGTGATTGTTTATGATCACAGCTAGTATGTTAGTATGCAGGGTATGTGCATATTTTTTTCCTACACACTCAACCATATTTACTTTCCATCACATAAAGAGTACATATATTTAGTGCACAGTATCTCACGCAGAGTGTAGAACACAGCCAGCTGGAAGTGTGGCAGTGTTTACAGCTCTGCAGGTGAGCAGTAGACACACTGAGAACCAGAAGGGGGCAGCAACAGCCTCCATCACAAAATGTGCTCGTGCTGTGGATTCGCCCTCTAGCACCGGTAGCACCACTGTGAAAGAGTATTGAACCTCTTTTATAAAT
Source organism: Botia almorhae (assembly GCA_036877575.1). Taxonomy (NCBI): domain Eukaryota; kingdom Metazoa; phylum Chordata; class Actinopteri; order Cypriniformes; family Botiidae; genus Botia; species Botia almorhae. The sequence continues at coordinate 32,678 of JAZGTJ010001011.1, forward strand.
AATACTGTTTTTACTGTCACTCAGCTGGAGTCATGCATAAATGTATCAGCACAAATCATATCAAATACAAACAGACGATGTTAACCAGCTAGTAGCTGTGCAAACAACAGTGTGTCTCTTTTTCTTGCTGTGCAGAAAAGAACAGGTGAATAAATGGATATTACTGAATGAGTAAATGTGTTTGGCCCCTTTTATACAATCTGTTTATTTTCACACTGCTCAAAATAGTTGAATGCGTCCACAGGTGAAGGGACCCACACTGCTTTTAAATGGTTTCCGACTGGTGCCTAACGAGATCAATTAGGTTTGCTTCTCTTTCTTCTTAATGGGCCGCAGGGGTTTGATCTGCCCTCTGAATGTTCATGCAATCAAGCTTTGAAATATACAGCAGCAGATCTGAGCTGCCTCATTGCCCAGTCACTGACTTAAACAGAGGAGGGTTATTTAGATGCCTCATGAGAACAAAAATCATTTCAGATTTCACATTTAAATGAGCTGTGGAGAAAAAACAAAGAAATACTTATTAACTACACCATTTGTGTTTCTGTAAAAATTGAATCACAAGTGGAAAATGAGCGTTTATGGATTAATTCACTAATGTAACCACTTCATTAGACTGCAGTTTTACTAGACAGCATGATATACAGACATTTTATTTTACCTCTGTGTGCTGCTTGTAAAAGTATAGAGTAGAGGAGTCTGACACAGCTGAAGTATAGAGTAGAGGAGTCTGACACAGCTGAAGTATAGAGTAGAGGAGTCTGACACAGATGAAGTATAGAGTAGAGGAGTCTGACACAGATGAAGTATAGAGTAGAGGAGTCTGACACAGATGAAGTATAGAGTAGAGGAGTCTGACACAGCTGAAGTATAGAGTAGAGGAGTCTGACACAGCTGAAGTATAGAGTAGAGGAGTCTGACACAGATGAAATATAGAGTAGAGGAGTCTGACACAGATGAAGTATAGAGTAGAGGATCTTTTCTGCATACTACACAGACTCAAGCTGTTTGCTTACACTTTAGTGGAATGTGTTGAGTGCCACCTGCTGGTTATTTTTGTAACTGTAAGACATCTAAAGACATCTGACATTCTTGAATGAATTTTCCTTTTAACCATGAATTTGTTCAGCTCATTTATTTAAAGGTCTGTGTTTGTGTCTGAACAGCAAGCTCTTCTGCTGGAGCAGCAGAGGATCCACCAGTTGAGGAACTATCAAGCATCTATGGAGGCAGCCGGGATCTCTGTGACGTTCCCAGGCCATCGACCTCTGTCCAGAGCTCAGTCATCTCCAGCCTCAGCCACATTTCCCATCGTAGTGCAGGAGCCGCCTGTCAAACCTCGCTTTACCACAGGTCAGTCGGCACTGGTCATGTGACCTTCTCTATGAGCACCATGATGACATTTGGTGACATTTATTCATGACACAAAATGTTCATGTTTCTCAATCCCTGCAGGTCTGGTGTATGACACACTCATGCAGAAGCACCAGTGCATGTGTGGCAACAGTAACATTCACCCCGAACATGCCGGTCGCATCCAGAGCATCTGGTCTCGCCTGCAGGAGACGGGGCTGCGCGGTCAGTGCGAGGTACAGCTGCCCGCTTACATCTGCTCACAGCACGCCTGTTACAAGCACATCAACACTAACTTGATTCAATCTTTCACCACAGAAACATGTTAAAGTTGTATTTAACTCCACCGACAGTTTCATAGTAGTTCCTGAGGCAGGTTGAGGAATGTTTCCTTCCCAGTCTGTAGAGGGCGCTGTTCAGCCATCACAAATACAGCCACACACTCCTTTCTGAAGACACTTTATGAATGAACCGTACACTGTGTTTTACTAAACAGAGAATAAGGGTGTAAAAATAAAGAGGTAGACTGCTTTCAGAAATGAGCAGGAAGTGACTGGTGTTTACCTTGGGATTGTAAAGGCTGAGTTTGACTGATGCAAATCTGTGATCCAATGTTAAAATCCAGCCACTGTTATCACCTGAAAGAAGCGCAGAACATGCTAGATACAGTCAGTAGATTGTGTCTGGGCTGCTTATCTCTGTCTGCACCTGCTGAGGGCCGTTCCTGAGCGCTCTCATCATCTCATGCCCTCCGATCAGTGGTGCCTAATGGCCCTCGCTGGATCTAATCTCTCCTGCCACGCTGGCTCCATTGCATCAGGCCACTTACAGGCAGTCGCGTAGCTGCAAGCTTTGTTTTCTTCCAAACAAGTAAACAAGCACAACAATGGCACTGCAGCGCTCTCTCTCCCTCTCTCTCTCTCCTGTAAGTTTTCTTCATGGTGGGGATGTTTATTGTACTGGGAGATGGAAACACTGAATTGGGCCTCAATTAAAGGCAGTCACGACTTTAATACCCCCTAATCTACAGCAGGGGGGCCCTTAAAGAGTGCGGGGTTGTTTTAAGGTGCCGCCAGCCAGCACTGGGCCCCCGCAGGGCCTCTCTTTAACTGCGCCTGCTGTTAAATATGAGAGGTAGTACGTCCTGTTGCAGGTGTCACCTCGGCTTTCACCCTGCGGCTGGCATCTGCTCCACACAGAACTGGGTCCCACAGGTAGGCGGGTCCGCCTCCCTCTCATACCGTTTGGACGGTTTGTGTCTTAGAGGCCAGGGCTATTAAAACAGGAAAATGACATTATTGGAACTTCAGCAGCTCAGGCACCTCTGAGGGCCGAAGTCTTTGTTCTGTAGGCACGAGGGGCCCCGCTCGGGGTGGGTGGTGCTGTGGACAGGGAGCCTGTTTTAGCTCTGTTCTGCCAGCTATGGACTTTGATCACAGTATAGATAATATATGAACAAAAACAAGACTCATCACAGTCAGTGTATTCGTTCAGTATCAATGATTGTTTGGTCGATGACACACTAAAAATCACAGCTATAAAAAAAACATGTAGGATTACCTACGCCTTCGAAAACTTTGAATATAGCCCAGCAACATGCAAAACTTCATGAAAATGCATAATAATTACAGTACAATAACAACAGCAGCAATGAAATTTACACATAACGCTGTCATTAATGTAGCCTGGGTCGTGTTTTCTTTACCATGCAATGTCTTTCTTACGGCTTTTAAACATGTTTTATTGCACTGGAAGCACTTTTGACATCTACAAGAAAGGATGCAAAAAAACTGTTTGTTAATCCTAATTCATCACAATCATTTGGGTACTTGCATTGTATTGTTTACATTTAGCATTGTTTCTCTTCGGTTGACCAGTCAAAAAACGCTGCTGTATAGCTTCTCTTTTCTCCACAGTGTGTTCGGGGCAGAAAAGCCACTTTGGAGGAGCTGCAGACGGTCCACACAGAAGATCATGTGCTGCTTTACGGCACCAACTCGCTCAGACAGAAACTGGACAGTAAGCACACACACACACACACACACACACAGGCATACACACACCTGGCTACACCACGGGCTGTGTTGAATTTTGTGAATGAATGCATTGTTGTGTTGCCATCTCTGCAACCGCTGGAGTCTCTGATTGGCTGCTATTAAAATTAACTGTGTAACACTGACAACACTAAACAATCAGAACTCACACCCACACTGTAAGAGTGAGTTCAGATCATCTTGACTGTGTGACGCACAGAATGCTATAGCTGTCTGTCAGGTCATATGATCTTAGAGCCTCATGCTGAATTCCAGTATCTCACAAATATGGAGACATCAGCTGCGTGTTATATGAAGGCTTAGCAACACTGAATCTGCTGTGCAGAGTAATTCCATTTGTGTGGCTGTTATCCACAATATTTATGCTTTTGCAGGCAGATATTTTAAACGCTGAACTGCCTCCATCCCAAACTTCTCTTGTTTCTCCTCTCCACCCTCTGCTTTGTTCAGTTGTGGCTTTAATCTAATTTTGCCCCTGAGCTGCCCATCACAGCATCACCTCATTGCCAATAACAACCACACGTAGAGTTTCCATGACATCATTCCAACACATGCTTAAGCAACACACACGCACCTACGCGCAAATACTTCACACTCACAGGGAAAACAGGTCACAGTTTGGACTCCTCGTTCTGCTGTTTCCACCTCTGCGGTTTATCTGATTGGTCTGTTTGTTTAGCGGCTGTTTGATGTTAGTTACTCTGTGTTGCTTCACAAGCGCATGAGTTTGAAAAATAAGGCAATTTTAATCAATAGATGTTTTGCTTCATTGAGAAATGTTGGATTATTGCAAGCGCGAGAGCTGTAATAATCGGATGGATGTTTTGGTTTTAAGTACTCGCACTCTCTGGCTGTTGGTCCTTTTGCGCTGGTCTTTCGTTGTTAGTCTGAAACTGACACACATTTGCAGATGGACTCTCAGATGGTCAGTATAATGAAACTTGAACCTTCCCTCTGTTTCTAGGGTTTCTTAGAACAGTTATCAACACTGAGGTCGTGGGTTCAAATCCCACAAACACACATGATAACATGTACACAGACAACAGCTTGTGAAGTAGCATGTGTCATTCTGTAAATATAATGTTCATGTCTCTCGACAGGCTCGGTCACACCCATGTTCGTGAGACTGCCGTGCGGTGGAATCGGGGTGAGTTTCTTTCTTTCCCCTGTTTGTTCTTCCTCCCCCAAACTCAGCGGCAACAAAAACTGTTGCTCTCCTCTCTGCCGAGCAGGTAATTGTGTCCAGATGTTTTCTATAAACAAGCTGTGTGCGGTGTGTGTGTGTGCGCGGTGTGTGTGTGCGCAGTGTGTGTGTGTGCGCGGCGTGTGTATGCTGTAGTGATGATGATGATGATGAATGAATGGATTTGTTCTTCAGTACGGTGTGGACAGTGTCAGACACACTCTGAAACAGGAAGTGATCTTCTTCATTACCCTCCTCTTCCCTCCTGGATTAGGTGAATGATTCAGGCGGCTGTGCAGGCTGTCCGGTAATGATGGTACAGTCATTCTTGTGAAGGATACACAACATACATGTATATTTGTGTCATGCATATATGTGTGTATCATATAGATGAGGCCTCGTAGGTGAAAGTGTTTCACTGTGTGTTCGTTTAGAAGGAGGGGGTCTGATAAATGGCAGGCAGTCTCTTCTGGCTGAAGTCACAGTCTGAGTGCAGCAGTGAGAAACAGAAGGGTTTCTGGACTCTTTTATGGAAATAGAGGAAAATTGTTGTCTTCCTGCATCTCTACAGCGAGTCGCCAGTATGAAAATTAGCCTGTCAGAGTGAAGATAAACTGTGCTGGTTCATTCCTGCACGCTCCCCAACCTGCACCCCCAAACCTCTGTCTCACACTTCTTTATCTTTCAGCGTTTATATCCTTTATATGATGCTTCAGGTTTCTATATTGCAAGTCTGACTGTTTAACAGTTGACTTGAAGTCTGGTGTACATTGTGTCTGATTCATTTAAGATCATTTAGCGTCAGATCTCCTACATCAAGAATTAAGCACTGAATATTTGAAATTTGTTGGCTAATTTTAAAAAACTATTTCTTTAAAGCTGCAGTGTGTCCATTTTTTGCCATTCTTGTGGTGCAGAAATGACACAAATTTCATTTAAAAATGATGCAACCTGTGGAACAAATGAACGTTTGAAACTCACTTATGAAGTAACTGCAGGGCAGTTACAGTAGGATGGTGCCTTTAAAGGCAGCTCCCTATGCAGGCAGTAGACAGCAAGTCTTGTACACATGCAGAGATGTGAAATTGCCCTGCTTCACACGTCTGTAAGTCACCTCCTCGTGCTCTTTAACTTTTGTTTCTTTCATTCACTCTCTCTGTCGCTCCTTCACTTCCCCAGCTTTTCTCTGCCTATGTTTTCCCATTTTTTGTGTCATCAATGCACCACACACTTTAATTTGTGACAAAATCGTTTTCGGCAAAGCTTTTGCCCTTGAGCGTTCATGCCATTGAAACTGAATTTGAAAGTGGATACGTGCTCTTTAAGGGAAATCCAGGGTTGGTAAAACTCTTCAGATTGTCTCAGAAGTTTGCCAGATTTCTCACTTGTCTTATTCTGCCTTCTTTGTTGGCAGCTTGTTGTTTTATTGAACGCTCCTCCAACCTCCAAATGAGACATTAGACAGACTTCATCCTAATATTCCCGCCTCCAGGATATTTAAAACACTTTAACAGAAATGATTCAGTCTTCACGGACGGTTTATTAGAAACTGTTTTCCAAGTGGAGCGTGATGTTGTCATGGAAAAGGAATTTCATTGGCAGTTGGTCAGAGATGTTCAAGACAAATCCGTTTATAATTGGCTCAGAGAAGCAAATTACATAGTTCATAGTTATGAAAACAACCAGTTGTATTCTGCTTGTGGTGATCAGTTAATCATTTCTGATCACCTTTACCAATTAATTTTAATTCTGCAGTGTGGTGAATGCAATTCAAAATTTAGAAAATGAACATTACAATTTTATGCCAGCACTCCAAATCTGTATTATAAATTCTCTGTTCTGTACTGATTCAAATTTTACAAAGAACTAGATTCCCGTGCTAGGCTAGTTTTCCCATGCTGGGGAATGTGTTGTCCTGTGCTGGGCCAGGGTGTTAATGTGTGGTTTCTGTGGGGTTTTGAGTAGGTGTTTGCTTATGGGCCCCAGTACAAGAAGCTCAACAAGTCTCTGTGGTATTCCGGTCTCAGTATTTGTTTTGGGTCCTTTAATATCTCTGAATAATGCTGATTTATCATTCTCCAGGTGAAAGTCTGATTTCTCAGAAAATAAATGACACCTGTCCTCGACGGTTTGAGGTATCATTCATGTTTTTAGCGCAAAGTATGTGGGTAAGTCACAAGTTTAGTACATAGGCTCAGGGGTTGTTAAGCAAAAGTACTAGTAATGCTTATTTTAGCACATACTGATGTTATTGTGAACTTTGAACACCTGTTAATCTACAGACCTAGTAGTTTACACTTCATGAATTATTCCTTATTTTACCCATGACCCCATCTAAGTGCAGTGCACTCCAGTTAGCGTGTGTGTGGTAATTACAGGCTGTAGGGCAGTCGTGTGGTTGCATAATCAGTGATGCTTTATGAATGGCTGTTTTCTCTCTCAAAGCATTCTGGGAACTCCTGCCTCTTTCCTAGCCAGGTCTCTTCCTACACTGTTTACCTTTTGTGTCACAGAATAAACGTCTGCCTGTTCTGTTAAACAAACTCCCAGCATGCTTCAGAATGACACTTTCCTTTGGTTTACTCTGTGTTGGTCATTGATGGATTGTGTCAGTTTTGAAGCTCCAGCAGTGTAGCTCTTCCCGCATACTCTGCAATCAAGCTCCTCTGTGAGAGCGAGTACTGGAACAAAAGACGATGTTTGGGGACCGTTCAGCGTGAAGGTTTTGTGTACTGTGTTGTGTATGAACCCTCTGGGTTTGTTTACTGTCCCACTTCGGTGTGTGCTAAAGCAAACATGTCACTTCTCCTGTGGAGTCTGCCACAGGTCTGTCAGGAACCTTTCCTCACAGATGCAGAGGGCAGGAACATCAGAAGAACCAGATTTTTAATCTTGGTCTGTGTTTGAGTGACCAAATCAAACAGCATAATAATGTTCAGTTTTGGTTACGATATCTATATTTCAGGAATTCTACAGTCCGAAAGTCAATAGACTCGATGTATTTTTAGGTATGCTTTGCTAAAAATAGTTAGAATAGTTTTGTAATACAAATCCTTATGCAGTAATAATGAGTAGCAAACAAATGGAAAATTTATTTAAATTTATTTGTCAAAATGATGTTTTTAGTCATGTATTTGTAATGTTTTTAGTAGTGTATACATTTTTTTATATTTAACTTTATATTTAATTTATGTAGGTAGGAGATAAGAATCCAAATCTATTAGTCAAGTAAACAGAAATATCATTTCATTATTTTGAGGGCATTTCAGTTTTTAGTTTCTGTTTTTTGCTTTTTGAACGAGTACGAGAACATGAGCACTGTATCTCTACCCACAATGCAACTGTGTGTTGTGTGTTCTCACAGGTTGACAGTGACACTATCTGGAATGAAGTACACTCGTCCAGTGCTGCTCGTCTGGCTGTGGGCTCTGTGGTGGATCTGGTCTTCAAGGTGGCTTCAGGAGAGCTGAGGGTAAGACGCCTTCTCTTTCACACACGCGACCTGTCATGGTGGGAACCTTTTGTTCAAGCGGTACAAATTAAAGTATCACATCAAGTCCTTAATTATAAGTATAAATCGTTTGTGTATGACACAGTGTCTCACACTGACTGAACACATAGTAAATCATCACAAAATGATCATGGGGCTTGTGATTGGTCCGTCTTGAAAGGTTTACAGTTTGGAGTGTGTTCATGGTTTGGGTGTTCTGTTGCGATGCTGGCGGTCTTCACTGTGTACGTGTGTCTAAAGTCAGGTGACTTAGCATGGTCTTGGGGGCGTCCCCACAGGAAGTGACATAACAGACGCAGTCTCCCAACGAAACATAAACATTCCTGAGTGCAACCTGACCCTGCTACCCACCCATCAATCCCAGAATAACACTGAAATGTGTCCATCATCACATTCAAAAAACTGCTCACACCCCTTCCTCAGTCTCAGCCTGCCCAGAAATACAACAGACACCTCCAGCATTCACTGTCTGCAATCTAAACCCCTCGTTCTCTCTCACTCCCTCTCTCTCATGGCTGAAATAACATTCTGTGGAATAATATGAGCAGCTGACTCCACATCATTAGAGCAAGACACTCACTGAGTGAGTGTGAGAGAGAACACGGCGAGTCCCTCAGGTCAGACATTAACGGTCCTCTGTGCTCTCATTAGCTGCGGAGCCGCACGCGGCACGCTAGCAGCATCCACTGAGGGGAGAAATCCAGCAGGCGAATGGAAAAGACATTAGCTGTTAAAAAAAGTCAAAGGGGGTTTCTGACAGGAAAGGAAGTGTGAGCGGTGTGTCCCGGAATCCTTTTGGAATTTGTGTGTGTGAACCAGTTCTTGCTCATAAACGGTAAAAATGACATGAAGTGAAAAATCATGGCCAATCAAAATGCATTTGATGTAATATAAAGGATTTTGAACTGGGATTTCACTGTGGGCGGGGCTACCGAGTGTGAGGGCCTCAACAAACTGCCAGGGGGGCCTCAAGTTTTCCTAAAATTATTCAAAAATAAGGTAAAATAACCATTAAAATAAGATAAAACAACTAAACATCAAGATATTTTTTGTATTTAGTTATTTAGTTATCTTTCTGGTTATGCCAAGTGCTAGAATATTTTGGTGGGTAGAAATTGTGAGTGGGGGGCTTCAAATATTGATGTGGTCACTTAGGGGGTCTTAAAGTTAACTGAACTAAACCAAATGTTTTGCCTGGTTAAGACATGTTGTTCAGTTGCTTCTGAGTTCTCAAACATGAAGGCTAATGCAGCCGTGTGTGTGTTTGTTTGCAGAATGGCTTCGCTGTGGTACGGCCCCCCGGACACCACGCTGAGGAAAGCACTCCAATGTAAGCTTCTTCTCCGACATCGCTGCATGCTTCTGTTCACACTGTATCTCTCCCATCTCAAAATAAATTTCACAACCAATCAGCATCTGTTTCAAAAATCAGCGATAAACACATTATCCACTCACATAAATGAATTCCAGCACTGAGTTTGGTTTGGACTGCCTGGCTCAGAAAACAGGGTTTAAAGCACTCACACTGGCTTCAGTGAAGTCAGTCGTCTGAGAGGTGATGAATAAAGCTCAGTGTGGTAATGTTTCCTTCGCGACTCGATCCTGTTTCATTTAATGACTAGAATTTTGATATGAAACTTGTACATGCCATGAGTAGGCCTGGAGCTTCTAAAGAACGAAGTCTACTCTATTTTTGGAAAGCCCCCTTTATTTCTCAGCTAGAACCTTTAGCATGCGTGTCGTCTGATTCAGGACTGTTTGGGGATGTGGCATTCCTAATATTCCTCTCCAGCAACTTGGATGCAGTTTTATTTATTTTAAGCTTGTTGGTTTATCCAAATGAATGTCAGATACCATTAACCTGACACAATATTTCCTTTAATTATGGCGCTTTCTCCTCTAAATGTCTTGTGTATCGCAGCCACTTTACCTTTTTTTATTCCAGTCCCTCCCGCTCATTATACAAAGGTTAAAGTAAATGAGGGTTCCTCGTCTCTGTGGCAGAAGGTTAAATACAGAGATTGTTCTGTGGATGCCGTGCGTGGGGAGCAGACCGCAGTCGGGTGTCTCTGGGCTCCGGGCCCCGGGCCAGCCTCTGCTCTCCTGCTCTGATGTCATGCCAGGACGCAGTGGGCAAATAGTGTCATTAGCAAAATGAGACAATCCATCAGGCCAGGAGGTCCACTTCCTGAACCCTTATGATCATATCCACCCCTGTAGATCCCACACCAGTCGGTTCTCTCGGTTCTGTGTTCTCTCACATGCTGTTGTTCTGTTTGTTTTTGACACGATTATCAGGGGATTCTGCTACTTCAACTCTGTCGCCATCGCAGCTAAACTCCTGCAGCAGAGACTCAACGTTAGCAAGATTCTGATTGTGGACTGGGTAAGTGACAGTCACTCAGAATCTGTGCAGTTATATACTGGATCATAAATAATTATGATCCAGCATATAACTGGATCATAACATAACAACTGGAACCCTTAATTTGGGTTCCAGTTGCTCAGGTGGTAGCATGTTGCAAAAGCAGTGCAAAAGGTCTCAGGTTCGATTCCCATCACACATGCTGTTTCAAAAAAACATACATACCTGAAATTTATTGTAAGCCGCAGTGTATAATAACGTATGCTAAATGTGTTTATGCAATTTCAGCCTGTTTTAGTTTTCAAGATTTTTCAGATAGAAGTTTTTTCAAGTAGCATTCAAGATTTAGAATTGTTATAAAAGTTAAATAAGAAAGCAGAGATCGGGGTAGTTAAAAAATCCCTAACCCTAATCCCAAATTGTAAGGACTGTTGAAGTAAAGGTTGTAAGTTCAAATCCACTGTATTATAAAAGTTCATTAAAATGACAACAGACTATAAGGACAGGGCCTGTCTCATTCTGGGCCGGTGCTAAAATAAAACAGGTCCGCACACACAGGAAGACGGGTGGTGTCAGTACAAGACTCTGCTGGGGTCATTAGGTTTTCTGGATGCCTTCTTTTAAAATAGCTTAAATTTCCTGCTGTCTGTCTGTAGCAGCTATGACACGCTACAGTAGACATGAAAAGAAATGAAAAAGAAAATACATCTCTTAAACTGCCTCCTGCAGCACAGACAGCTTACAATAGAATTTTTATGCACTTCTCATTCCAGTGTGAATACGCAGTGTGACAACATGTCTTTTCTTAGCATCTGATTTTTACATTGTTCTTTTCATGCTACGATTGAAGAGTGGAAAGTGTCTCTTTGCAACACCAAACTGATGACAATCTGTGTGCTGTTGTGCTTTAGGATGTTCACCATGGCAACGGGACTCAGCAGGCCTTCTACAGTGACCCTAATGTTCTGTATGTGTCTCTCCATCGCTACGACGACGGGAACTTCTTCCCTGGAAGCGGCGCCCCAGATGAGGCGAGTCTGGATTCTGTTTTTAGTGCTGCGTCGTTTCAAAGCACCTTCACAGAAAACTTTTCAGCACAGGAAGATATCGCCTGACCACCTGACATGAGAGAGGAAATCACAATCTTCTTTTCCTCTCTCTCTCAGTTAGAATGAACGCTCTTCATCATTAAAGCTTTAAGCCAGTTTCAGCATCTGAACTAATGAGGGGATTTAAATTTAATTGACTAAATTGTACGCTTAAATTCTGGCTTTAGTCAAAGTCTGTTTGGCTTTACAATGAAAGCTCATTACAGCTGTACACTGATAGTAATTGTTGGGATTTACTGCCACAATGACATCACCCCTAGTTCTGCGGTTTCCATGGAGATGTTTGAATATGCGTGAATATTTCTACCTGCCCTGTTAGCTGCTGTTTCCTCTCTCTTGTGTGTGTGTTCCGGGTATTCAGTACGTACAAATGTCCCCACTAGGTTTAGTGTGGGGGATAGAATACACAGTTTTACAGTATAAAAACCATTATGTCTATGGATTGTCCTCATTAATCATGAAAACATGTGTGTGTGTGTTTGTGTTTTGTGTGTGTAGGTGGGCAGTGGTCCAGGTGTGGGTTTTAATGTGAACATGGCTTTCACTGGAGGTCTGGATCCGCCCATGGGAGATGCAGAGTATCTGGCAGCATTCAGGTAACAGTGTCACCCACCCTCCCTTTGCTTGTTTGGTTGTTGGTTTTCAGGGTTTTTTTGTGGACATGCACAGAACATGTCTCTGTTTAGGGCCAGGAAAAAAGGAATAGACATTCAGAATGAATTATTAATTAAGTAGATTTAGTTATTGGTTCTTTATTTCGGCTCTTCACAGCTGTTAAATAACACACATGGAACTGTGGTGGTATTTATGGTGTGTCTAAAAAAACATCCAGTATAAATCAAGACATTTTAGCATCTTCAATATAGTCACCAGTTTACAAACAAGAACTCTTGCCATTTCATCACCCAGTTTCTTGTGGTCTGTGGAATGTCCCTATTAAGATAGATAAGTAAACGTGTGTGTGTGTGTACATTATTCATTTAGCAGGACGTTGTTTTACTTTTTGAAGCTATTTATATTTCCAGCAGCTGCACATTTAGTGACTTTATGTGGCCACATGTGGCGGAGAGTCGCCTGTTTAGAGCAGAATTCATCACAATGCTCTTTTACTGCATGGACTTCCCCAGTGAACTCACAGCCAATGTATGGACTGTATTTCACCGCTGTAATAACTGGAGAAAGGAGGTGATGAATGAGTGAAACCTTTATTCTCCTTACATGCAGCAGGAGCAACACACTTTGATTTCATGTCCAGGGCTCCACAAACCTGCTTTTTCAGCTTGAAAAACTATTTATAGGAAGAACGTTAACAAAAGTCTTTTAAAGCCAGAAGTTCAGTCGCTGCAGGCAATAACTCATAAACTGTGTTTCAAGAAACAAATGCTCTGTTCAGTATCAGATTCACTACACAGTTATCATGGCCAGAAGAATGCAGGAGAACCCACAGTGATGTCCACCAGATGCTGAATTATTCACCATATTATCATCTGTATTAATACTGCATCAATCATGATTATTAATATTACAGTTATTGTCAATACAGGTATATTGTGACACCCCTAGTCTGTTCTAAAACTATGTGAGCTTCTTTGCTGTCTACTACATAAGCAGCTGTCTTCTCAGGCAACATCCTGACAGATTTAGAACGCTATATACCAGCAGCTCTTTATACAAATCACAGACAACAATCACTTTAATATTGAGTTTGTCTTTACCATGCGGCTTAGGTGACAAACTGAGACCCGAAACTTTGATAACATACAGAGACACTAATATTGAGTAAAATGGTACATTTTAGGAGTTAACTGTTTATATGGATATCTTTTGGTACTGCATAAAAAAGTACAATTTATAATGCACGTTTTCACTGTGCTTGTCATTAAAAGCTCACTGCATTTTGGAGCAGAGCACAGTTGAGTTCCATTGTCCTTCTAAAACACAGCAGGCATACGACAGCCAAACAGTGTGAAAAGCCCCAAGCAATCCCCATTTTCACAGAGATTTTCAGAACTCCAGAGAGTTGTTGGAGAAAAAGGGGTTTCACAACAATGTCTTGTAACAATCTGTGTAAGTGTTGCTCATCCGTTAAACTGTCGCTTTAATCTGTAGCAGGGTTGATGGGAGTCTTTGATGGCCTGCCAGTAGAGCTGGGCCCATTAGCATCAGTGTTTGGGGCTATTAATAACACCCTCCCTCATGATGCAGATGCACACGACCGATTTGAGACGGTCTTTGAAGAGAGGGCTCCGTGCCCAACACATACAGGCTGCGTCGGCAGGTAGACAGCTAAAATATGGCCCACAGCAGGTTGATGATAAGACAGGATAGGTCTCGCTCATCCTTCTTTTTTAAAACCCACCACCTCCTTCTCTCCTCTCCGTCATCCTCTGGGTCTTCTGCTCCTCTTTCCAACCATTGTTGTAAATCTCTCCCTGACGCGGCTTCGATAAACTCACTTCAGCAGCCTCTCCTCACGCAGGGTTTAAGTAATGCCAGCTGAGTCCGACCCCATCTGCGTTTCTGACCTCAGATCAGCCCCCCATCTGATGCATCAACACCTGTTTTAAGATGCTTAACCATTGACAATCATTGAAAAGCAAAACTGTCTTGATGTCAGTTCTGAATTACATGCTGTGCTCTGTCATGTGATTCATAGATTCACCTCTTGCCAGCTCCTGTACTCACACCTGGCACAGATTCTTCCTGTATCAGTCCATTCATAGTGATTCACCAGTGGTTACCTCTGCTGCCTCTCTCTACTGCCTCTACTTCTGTCTCATGGTGTGCTCACACACTCGTGGAGATGTTTGTGTGAGCTGTGATGTTTGTTTTGTTCAGAGGAGATTCATCGGTCATCCATTCTAAGAGATTTTATCAGTTCATATGTTCACTGGGAATCGAACCCACAGTCTTGCTGGTGTTCACTCCATACTTATTAGTTGAGCTTTAGGAACACCTGAGACAGAATTTTTATGGAATAAATGCAAATGTTTTATAAATAAATGCAAATGCTAATTTTGAGTCAAAAGTACATGAATGTTGACAGATGAGTTCTCAGTTCTCTGCAGCAGGCCTTTGTCCACCCGGTATCTACTTGAGGGGATTGAGGACCGGTCTCTCTCTCTTTCTGTCTCTCTCTCTTTCTCTTTGTCTTTCTTTCTCTGTCTCGTGTGTTCTGTCATCAGTTGCTCTACACCAAACTTTTCCTTTGGTAGAGGGATCACAACACCTCTTTCTTTTGTCTGTATTTTTGTTGTTCTGTCTGTCATATTCTTTTGGTTTGTCATTTGTTTTAGTTTTTGTTTACTGTTATTCATTCCCTCATCTGTCATTTGTTTGTTCATTGTTTTATTTGTTCACTTTTTATTTGTTTTGTCTACCTGTGTGTTATTATATTTATTTTTTGTCTTTCATTTAGTTCTTTTAGCCGTTCTTCATCCTCCTCTTCCTCCACTGTTATGTTTCTTCCTCGTGATGTTTTGTGGGCCTCTCGGGGCAGCACATGCCTCACGGGCACCTTCTCATGTGGACCCTCCAGTGCCACGTTGCATTTGCAGGGGATCAACCCTGGGATGAAGAAAGGAGGGAGAAAAAAGATAAGAAAATTGTCTCTAATGAAAACCAGAAGCTCAGCCACTCTCACCATGAACTTGGAAACAGAAAGGAGAATTGAAGTTAATTCAAACCAGCTCTTTGCAATGCCAGATGACAAGGCTTTGATGTCCCCCCCTCGCTTTTACTCTTTGCATTCTCGCTTTTTTCTTTTTTGGATGGAGGAGCGATTGGAAAAGCCTTTGAGACTGATGGATCGCACGGCCGGCATTAACCCTTCACTGGTCATTTTTACAAGTGCAGGATTCTTCAGCTCTAAACCGCTCCTGGCGTGTTTCAGCTCTGGGATTAGGTGAACCTGCAGGGTTGGATCAGCTTTCGAGAACCTCATGGGTTCCTCAGCTTGCTTCCAGTCCATGTAATTTGTCTCAGTCCATTGCAGAGAAATTTGTGCAGACTAATGCTAATTACCAGTCATCAATCCTGTCCTCATCTCGCACGTCATAGTTGAAGCTTCCTCATCTGTCTGTCCACTCTTTGGGTAACTGACTGTAAAGTATGAGAACAGTGCAAGGTTTGCGTTAATATCAGTAATAGTTCTGTGTTGGAAGAACAGAGGGTGAAGGATAAGTTTAAGTGCTTTTGATGGATGTAGACTCTTGAATCTGCTTGTGTGTTAAAGCGTGTGAGAATTTGGCGTTGAAGTTTAAGTGTGGAGCTAACACATCAGAGACCCTATCTTCTCCTGAGAAAGGAGCTCTTCCGTTCTGTCTATATAAAACCTCCTCTGTATGAGTTTGTCTTATATTTCATACCATATCATATTTATAAACCAGGTTCATTCAAACGGCTTCCATAAGACAGATTTGTTGACTAGTCATTTAAGAAGCCCTTTACTAGTCATGTGTTGTTTGCACAGCACCGTTATAGTTTAATTTGATTTGTGTTCGTTGTCTATTTGTGTGGTCCTGCCAATGATTCATCTCTGTTTTTTGGAGTCAGTTGGATTGAAGTTCAGGAATGATCATAACTGTCAACAGCAGAAGCAGCAATAAACCAGCCGAATACACTGACAGTCAGCAGAGACGGGTGTTTGGATGCCTCGCACCCGAGACATCTTTGGCCTAATTAGTGACGTTCTTTTCATTCCTGCATTGATGCTGTCTGATTCATGGCTGTAAAGAAGAGTTTGATAATTGATCATGTGGTTTAGAGAGGAACAACACTGATGGAGCTGTAGAGGGAATGTGATGATGCGAGCAGTTTTGGTGGGCACCTAAACATCAACATAAAAGATAAGGACAAAAGGTTCTGGTACAGGTTCTGGTGAACTTCCTGTTCACATGGACTTTAAAGAGACAGTTCACCAAAACATTAAAGTTCTGTAATCATTTGAATCATTCTTTAAATACATACATAAGAGTCATATGGTTTTTCTTGATCAATTGGTTAATTATGAATTTTGCTTTTAGGTGATCTACATTTATTCATTTAGCAGACGCTTGTATCCAAAGCCACTTACAGATCTGTTCCTTTAATCCTCATTGACCATCTTCCTTTGAAGAAGTCGCTGGTGGTGCTGGGCATATTTTTGCTCCCCTTTCTTTCTTAAATCCTGCAATTTGTGTATTTTCATCCACTGTTTAAAACCCTCAGCATGTACGAACACGAGTCACTGTTGACTGTCAAAATAATATCAAGAGATTTTTAGCTTGGTTTGGACGCCTCTTTGCTTGTAGTACTTGTAGACGGGCAACCCCCTCAGCTGGCTTGGTGTGGGGCATGGGGTGTAACTGAGGTGAGGTTAGCTGGTTTAGGATGGAAAGTATGAGGCATAGCTGTAAACTTTGGCCGTCTTTGGAGCTGGGCCTTCTGCCCACCTGTGGCATGAAGACAAGTGCCATATTCCAGAGGCCAATGAAGTTCCAACCACATGTTCCAACTGTAGCTGAAATATACTGTGCTACTGGACCCGGTTAACTCATTGCATACAGCCCTGTGTGTGCGAGAGTCTCTTCCATACATTACTCTTCTTACATTCTCTTGATCTTAAAAACTTTTTGTTCTAAAGATGTTTGCAAAAATATGATGACATTAGTTTTGTGGACAAAAATGTAATTGTACCAACAAATCACTTTCTTTAATTGCAAAACCAAACGTTTTGTAACTAAAGTGAAATGGCTCGAAGCAGCCAATAAGAGCTCAGCAGGAACTGAAACTCAGGACTGGAACTCAGCTTTGTAAAGTATTGACCAAAAGCATAATTTTTAAATGATGGAAAACAACATGGTCATAAAATCAGGCAGTCAAAACATAATTCGTACGGTCACATTTCTGTAATTTCATAGAGTTCAGCATCATTCTTAAATAAGGAAAAAATCTTTGACCCATGTGTTGTTTGCAGTACATGATGTAACACTGTGACTCAGTGATTACACAAAATAATGTTTTTCAGCATTTGATGATATTTGATAAATATCTCAAAATTTATGTTTTGTCTGAAATCGATTAAAAAGATGAAACAAGCTTGACTATTATCTATAGTAAATATATACAGTGGGAGGCATCTAATACTTATCCTACTCTGTCAGAACACTGATGCGTGTTTCCTGCATGTAAATTGTAACACAAGTAGAAATGATGGTTGTTCAGGGATGGTTAGCTCCTCATCAGAGAGTCTTTATTAAGGGATCTTGACCGTAGAGATGAAGCCCTACAGAAATCAAGTCTGTAACATCATCTACACTGCAGTGAGGAGCGCCAAACCTCCAGCCTCAGTTATATATCCAGCTGCAGTTCAGAGAGAATTCTGTCAGTATATTATAAGCTCACAGCTGTGAGTACAGGAGGAGTGCAGAGCCTGACCACAGTCACACGCTCAGAATATATTCCAACCTAATCAACATGTGTGTGTCGTCTTCCCCAACATGAGCTTTAATGACCCTGACGAAGTGCGGTCTGAGTTATCAAGATACACTGAATATCAGTGTGCATGCATGTGTGTGTGTTCTTGTGTGTTCTTCTGCCATTGTGGGGGAAACATTTCCTCACAAGAATGCAAACACACCTACATTGTGGGGACCAGCCAGCAGTCACCACAAAGGAAATTGGTTATGAAACATACAAAATGATACTTTGTTTAAAAATGTAAAAATGTAAAAATGCAAAACGGTTTCTGTGAAGGTTAGGGGATAGAATATACAGTTTGTACAGTATAGAAGTCATTATGTCTGTGGAAAGTCCCCACAAAGCACTGAAACTGAACGTGTGTGTGCGTCCTCCAGACAGTGAGGGGCTGAGGTTGTTTTCATGTCATACACACAGTCGTGTTGTCATGTGACCTCTGCCGAGCTCCAGGCCAGCAGGTCCAGCAGCAGTCCAGCCAGCAAAAGAAATGATTTTGAACAGTTGTTGTTTTATGAAATAAAAGTGAATGAGGACTGGAGTGGTCAAGCTCCAGTACCTAAAATGCAGAAACATTATAAAAGTCTATAAAATAGCTGTGTGTTAGCACCAGACTAAAATGTAAAGTTTACATTTATGCATTTGGCCGATGTTTTGATTCAAAGCAACTTACAGTGCTTTCCAGGGACATTTGTATAAGTATGTGTGCTCTCTGGGACAGGAACATTTAATTCAGTTTTTCATTTTTTGTTTATCACACAGAAGAAAGTCCTTTAAGTTTTTAAAAAACACGAGTGAGAAAATAAAGAATTCAAGTGTGCCGTCACTTTGAGAAACTCATGTCATCTTTCTGTGTTTGCTTTTTTACAGAACGGTGGTGATGCCAATAGCCAACGAGTTTGCCCCAGACGTGGTGCTGGTTTCTTCAGGCTTTGACGCTGTTGAGGGGCATCCGTCGCCTCTGGGAGGATACAAGCTCACGGCCAAATGTGAGTATTCACTGCGTTGAGGAAGGTTGTCATGAGATGAAGCAGCATTCAACTCCTTCTCAAGCTACAGTGCAAATGAGTCATTGACGTGGAGGTCCGGCTTTGTCCCACTTCCTTTCTCTCACTTCTCGTGTCTAAGAGCTCTTTTTTTAGTCCAATTTATCACAAAAACAAGAGACACAATCTGCTGAGCAAAGTCTGATCCCGGGACAGAGGGATTGTACCTGTTGTTCTTTCTCAAACTCTCAGACCTCTAATGTTTTTCCTCTTTTGTTTCTATGTGTGCGTAACATAACTAGGCTTGTTTCTGAATCAAACATTTAACGATTGCAGAGCACTTGTTATTGGGGTCCAAAAGGCTGCTTTTATCCTGTTAGTGGGCTCAGAGCTGGACTCTTGTAGATTACATCTCCTGGTGAAGTGTGTTCTTACGTGAGTGAGTAAGTGAGTGAGTGCTCGAATGCGCACTTAAGTAAAAACACTGTTGACTTTCACAGGGAGAAGAGAGGAAAACATTCAGCCAGACTCTAAAGAAAGACGGGTCGTCCGCTCTAAATTTGTGCTATTCCTGCTGATAAAACCTACTTTAAATCAGATTCCTGCAGCCGGCTGATCTTAGATCAGCTCAATGGCCTGTGACAGCATTGATTTTCCCCCTTTTTTTGCATACTTATCTGAGGAAAGATATACACAAGCACATTACGTGCATACCAGAGTCAGAAATGAACCAGAACAAAACATCCTCTGTTTGCTTGAGAGGTTTGTAATGTTGCCATTCCATACATATTCTAGTGTTCTGTGGTTATGGATTATAATCTGTCATTATAATATATGTAGTCATGGGTTCAGTTCCCCTGCAGACATGGTGACCTGTAGTTTCAGATATTTGTATACACTGTCTCAGAGGTTAAGAGTTAAATGTGTAGAAAAAAATCACTTCTTGTGTATTTTTTAAGTGAATTTAAGTGAATTTTCATAAAGGTTTTTATAGAGGTAACGTCAAATGCATTTATTCAAACGAGATCAAACAAAAAGTTCAAAAGACACCCGGAGCCAAAATACGAAGCCACATATATTAAAATGAAGTCTGCCCCGTATTATATAAGTAGACTCAGTAAATCAGAGTGCTGTTTTTTTAAACAGAAAATGTGATGTAATACACTTTTTAGCTGTTTGATCGCCGTCCAACAGCGTTTCTAACCCTACTTGTATTTCCTGTCTCCCTCTTGGCAGGTTTTGGCTACCTGACCAGGCAGCTGATGGGACTGGCTGGCGGTCGACTGGTACTGGCGCTGGAGGGGGGTCACGACCTCACCGCCATCTGCGATGCCTCTGAGGCATGTGTGTCTGCTTTGCTTGGGAACGAGGTAAGAACTGACTTCAGATCAGATCAGTAGCTGTTCACGATGCTGTCATAATACAACATAAATCATACATTTAAAATCATAAGGACTAAAAATGGTGAAGATAAAATTGGTAAATCAATAATTATACAGAAAAGGTCAAATAAATGAACAGTCACAGGAAACAATGTATCGCCTGTATTTGTTACATATTTCACAGAACTGTTGGTTTGCGTGACTCAATAGTATAAAAACAACATTGGACCAATGGCTGAAGTTTCTTGGGCTGGCCTGAACCTCAGGCCAGTGTTTCTGTGGGTCCTCCCACCCAGCTTCAGTGTAGGGTGTCAGAGAGCAGATGTTGCTCAGTGTGTGTGGTCACGGCCTCTGTGTTGGCCGGCCAGCAGTGTTCAGCTGACAGAGTCATAATGCAGTGTGATAGTGGGAGGTAGTTTTACTCTCTCTTCAGACACCATCCCTCCCCACATCTCTGTCAGAATGTCTCTTATGTCTCTTTTCATCTCTTTCTCTCTTGTTCTCGCATGACTTTATTTCTCTGTGTTCAATACACTTCATTTTGCCTCTGGCTGTTGGTGTTTGTTAAGGCAGCATTCTGATTGAAACGGGGCGTAATGTATTTATAATTTGTTGTGGTAGCAATCTGCTCTTCAGAGCTCAGTCGGTACTGTAAAGTCATTATAAGAGTGTAACTGGGACATCTGCAGCTCCTGTATGAAGTACAGGCTTTTATATTGTTTGTGAAGTTTTATATGTGAGTTTAACATCACAGGAACTTAAAGACGTCTCACACTGACTTTGTAAATATAGAATAATCCATCTCACTGTATTTGATGTATTGTTGCATACAAAAAATAGTTTTAAGTGAATTGACAGGCTTTCAGACTTCAGAAAATGTGTATTTTTAGGAAGTGACTTGCTGTGACCCCCTGGCGTGCCCTTACAGCGCTCACTTTTAATTGGATGAGGAAGGAACCTGCTGAAACCATCCACACAGACCCAGCGAGACTCTAAAACGCTTTCAAGTGCATCCCACCCCCAGACCTTAGCCCGGTCTGTGTGGATCTCCACTTCTACACTCATGCTGAGTTTACACGGCTTCCAGAGGCAGCGGGAATAAAAAATCATTTTGCCACTTTTCACCGTCAGATGAGAGAACATAGACGTTGATTCTGGTGTTATTGTAGCTCTTGAGACAAGCTCGTAAATACATTCCTGGAACAGTAAAAGTGTAGCTGGCTTTACTCCATGTGAATTTCAGAGGATGAGAAGAAAATAAACAAAACAATTAGACCGGGTGATGAAGGTCTGTAAAAGGCTGTTCTTTGTGTAGCCTGAGCACAAGGAATTAGACACAGATCTGTGTGACAGGCTGCATCAAACTGTCAAGTAGCTTTGGCCCTAGTTTGGCTCTAGTCAGCTCCGGGTCAGCTAGTCATGGGTCACATGACTTCAGTTACGCTAGTTCAGTATTGCGAAAACAGGTAGAAAACATTAAACTGCACTCCAATGTAGCTGCATGTCATTAGCTTTGTGTAGTTATCTTAAACAAGAGGATATATTCATGTATGAACGTTTACACAACACGTTTTGGAGATAAGAGGGCAGGCTTTTCTGATAAACTAGCCCTCAGCTAGTTATAAGGTTCACAATATAAGGTTGTAAAAATGTTTCTCTTATGTTTTCATTAAGTAACAAAAATGTTTAAAAAGTTCACGTTACTGCTTGGGTATAAGAAAGTTAATTTTTTAACATTTTTAAATGTTGCACTAACAACTTAAGAATAACAGTTTTGATATATGATATATAACTGTAACTAAAATTGTAAAATTGTTCTTCTTGAAACATTTCCTGTTAGCTGGGCATTGTGTGACTCCACAGCTGCAGGCTTGTCAAAAATAAAATACATACACTAACCTAACTGGACATGTTTGCTTTAGAGAGGAACTGCATATTGCCGGTCTTAATGCAATAACCATAATCGGTTTACCTACGCCAGCACATGCCTGTGACTCCAGTCACTGGAAAGCAACGGTAGACGGTGAGTCTGCGGGTCGCTCTGGCACAGACTCCATCTGCAGTCTGCCCCATGGGAAGGTTTGTTGTCATAGCAGGAGAAGAAGTAAGAGCTATTGAGCAAGCAAACCTGCCCGGGAAGAGTCTGTTGAATTGTGAAAATTCAGTTTGAGCTGCTTATCTAATGCGCTCCTGGGAGAGACACTCAGAGGGGAGTTACTGCAGTATCCCACCCCAATCCTCTCTTCCCTTTCAGCTTGCAGACGCAGTCGTGGAGTCCCATCTGAAAGCAGTTAGTTTCACACCTCATGCACAGAGAGAGACACACAGACATCAAGCAGTCCGAGAAAATAAAGTACAGAGGAAGCTGATGTCACAGTCAGTGATTTTACAGTTGAAAGACTGCCATCCACACCAGCAACATACCACAGAAGAGGACTTTGACCCACAAGCACTGATTCATAGACCCACGCTGTTTAAATCTGATATATATATGTATATATATGCAATTAAAATGAGGGACCTTGTTTAAAAACACATTTCTTAAAGTAACAACGCAGCTAACAGGGAACGATCCCAAAGTTATCTAAAACGCTCTTGCAGTAATGTTTTTTCAACGTTATATGTTCTAAAACGTTATATGTTCTATATGTTCGTAAAGCATTCAAACGCTGTGAATGGAACATTTTAAAAAAGTTACAGTATTTTTTAATACTGTTCATATAACCAAGCAGTGTTGTTAATACAACGTCAAGAATGTTCCTAGAAGATTCAAATAAACCTTTAGAACTTCCTGGAAATGTTTCTGTGGTTCAACCTCACAGTCACCAAATGACTCGTGCAAGAAGCCACTAAAGTCCAGAGAAGAGCAGCTCACGCGAGATCTCAGGTCTGTTGTTGTCAAGAAACAAAAGCACAGACTTTAATCAGAGTTGCAGGAAACAGGTGTTTTATCTTTGCATTAAAGGGCCACATGGTAACGGGGGTGAAGTTTAGGGCAGCATGCAGAGGATGTGAATAGAGTTTGAAAGTTTTGGAGAGTGTGTTTGTGCGTGTTTAAACTAACACCTCATGGGAGAACAGGTGCTGGTCTGAACTTCTCTACTCGACTGCTTCGCTTGGTTGGCTGTTACTAGAAATGTAAGTCAAGCACCACAGAGTGCCGGCTGAGGAACTGAGCGGGTTAACAGCACACCGGCCCCCGTGCGTGACTCTGGTCATTATATTAAGCGTTTAACTGCGCGGGCTAGTGTGAGAAATATATGTCCTGTTTTACAGGCAGTGGAGAGACAGAGACACTGTTATAATGAGGATTGTGTTTCCTTTGAAAATGAGTGAGATCGGGGGAGGCTCTGATGATGAGTTCTCCTGCTGTTCATAGGGGAGCATTTCAGTGAGTAATCAAAGGCTTCGATTGGTTAAATAGCTCAAGAATGACGCTTCTCCTCTGACGTCATTCAGCCCTGAGCCCATGACTCATTGATGGATGTGTGCAAGCAGATGTTCCTCTCCAAATTGTGGTTATTAGCAATTACATGATAAACAGTTTCCTAATAGGTTAATGGTTGCCAGTCAGCAGTGACGTTCTCCTGGTGTTTACCCAACAGCTACAGTAAACATGTCTGCTGTTACCTGAGACGCCTGAGGTTTGTTTCCCAAACTCATCTGTTGTGTACAACACCAGGACTGTTACTGTAGGTTACTGCATTCCTTTAACACAAGGTTATAGTTTCAAATGAAAGTGAGATGTAATCAGCTCTGTCAGGCCCTAGTGATAAGGGGAGAAGAGTGAATATATTTGTATATTTTATATACATGTGTGAATATATAAAGTGTATTAAAAATACATAGAATGTGTGTGTGTGTGTGTGTGTGTGTGTGTATATATATATATATATATACACACACACATATACATATATATATAAGTCTTTTTTCGGTTGTTTTCTGCAGTTCTGTTGCATGTGTGACCTTATTTTGCAAGCCGTCCTCAGTTCACTCGGCTTTGCAGGACATGCAGGTAGTTTGAGGGACTTGCCTCATTCTGAAACAGACTATATATTATACACAAACACACATACATATATATAGTTGCCGGCAGGTTGACAGAATTCATTTTGATGAAAGCTTTTCTTCTGCTGGAGAACGTGACGGGCCTCACACTGAAGCCGTGAGGGGGAATTTAAATAAACCTCACTGTCAAATGCCATGTGCCTCATACCTGCCAGGCAGCTTGGTACACACTGACAACATCTATTAAAGTTTACAGCTGTGTGGTGGGCTGTCAATCACAGTGACAGACAGACCTGTCCCTCCCCCTCAGCCAGTGCCCGAGCAGGAGAGGGTCACGCTCACAGCGGGGTCAGAGAGCTGAGAGGGGCTGAGCTGATTTGGGAGATTGGGAACTCTGCGGGGGTCGAGTGTTGATCTACAATCAAACTTTCCAGCATGAAACTGTGACCTAATGACCAGCTGCCCTCACACACACCTTTCATCCCTTTTATTGCTGCCTTTAAGACATCAGAACAATTATTAGTGGAAAGCAAAGAATTGTGGGAGTTTTCATTGTCAGTGTTATCTATGAAATATACTTAATTTTGTGTGCTACTGCTAAGGGAGGACTTCAGCATAGAATAAACACTCCACCTCAGAGTCTACTGCCAGATTGTTCCCACAAAGTAAATGTCAGACGTGACCCACCTTTCTCCTCAGGACAAACACTGTATTGAGTTTGTGTTGCAGTACTGATGGATGGAGGCAGGAGAGGTGTCCAGTGTGGGTTATGTTTTCTGAGTGCTCACGATACGTCCGTTAGAAGTCACTCAGAGCAAGTGTAATGGCTCGCCAGTGACTGAACAAGGCTCTCTTTTGTCCAGCAGCAGAGTTTTGTGCCTGCCAGTCCTGGATCTTGAGCTTTTTGTCTCTCTTTCCTCCGGACACGCGAGGTACTGGAAGTCTGTGGCAGGCCTCCACTACTTCAGAAACACACTCCCATGTGCACAATGTTTTGAGCCCTGGTGCTCCTGTGGGCAGTGTGAGTTCTAGTTTGACTCATGCCTTTTCCTGATTCTGTTTTCCTGTCTTCCATCATTTCATCCACTTTCACTTCTGTATTATAAACCAAAAGTCAAAACACTTAATTTCCCATTGGTGAAAAATGTTTTGTAATGGGACTGGTTAACACTTGCTATATTAGTGTAGAACTGATCTGATTTGTGGCCACAAGTGTGAATAAATGTGACATTCTGAATTGAGAATAATAGTTTCATTAGATAATTGTGTTGTCTTAATGCAGGAGTTTGTTTGTTGTGCCACAGCAGTAGCTGTTCTCTTCTGTCTCCAGCACCTCCAGCACCTCTCAGCCTTATTTGTTTTAATTAAAGCAAAGCTTTCAGCTTGGCCGACCGTTCTCTCTAATTGCTAACATTTCAAAATCACTTCACCCCACTTTCATACTTTTTTCTCTCTTTTTCATGCAAATGGTTTGTGAAGGGTAAATGACAGGATGTCTTTCCTCTCCTTTAATGTTTGCACATAAAACATTTGGCCATACATTCACTTTTCTTTTGTGTGGGCTGAAAATATTCCGCCTGCAGGCAGGAGAATGGAATCATGCTTCATCAGGAATGCAGTGTGGTATACAGGCTGTTTCCTCAGGGTTTAGCGCGGCTGGTCCTGGAGCTTTCGTGAGGGTTTGACAGAGCAGATCCTGTTGCCCACGTGGCGTGATGGATCACAAAGCCCTGTATTGTTGCATTTCTTTAGACTGATCTGTCTTTAAATACAGCGATACACAATCAATGAACCCCCGTCAGAGTGTAAACACAGCCGTGGTGTTGCATTTAATGCCAGTTACCCATCAGTGCTCCATCAGTGTGTTCTGTGATCTTCATTACAGCTGGACCCTCTGTCTGAAGAAGTGCTACAACAGAGGCCGAACTCCAATGCTGTTCACTCGATGGAGAAAGTTCTGGAAGTTCACAGTGAGTGGACGCTCATCATGTCCTTCAATGTGTTCTTGCCTCTCGCTGTTTTGCATGTTCATCCTGTTCTTGAAATGATCAAGACATTGTCAGTATTACAGGATACTTCAACCAAAAATGAAAATCCATCATTTACACACTCTCATGTCATTCCAAAACTGCATGACTTTTTGCTTCTGAGGAGCACAAAAGAAGATATTTTGAAGTACAATGGTAACCAAAAAACTGTGGCACTCATTGACTTCCATTGCATGGACACAAAACCACCATTTTGAGACCTTTTTCAAAATCTTTCATTTTGGAAGTCTTTTTCAAATCTTGTTTTGTGTTCCATAAAGGAGAAAAGTCATCCAGGTTTGGAATGACACGAGGGTGAGGAAATTATGGAAAATCATTTTGAGTGAACTATTCCTTTAAAGTCAGGTAATTAACTGACAACTGTGGTGGAACGTAGCGACAACATGCACAGGACTGTGTATTTACCAGCATCTGTAGGGTCGTCTGCACAGGGGTCGTCTGCGTTCTTGTGTTTTGTCAAAAGTTTTAAGTTGACGCTGATCTATGATGTTGCTTTGTTCCGCAGGTAAATACTGGTGCTCACTGCAGAGATCCGCCTCCACCCTGGGCTACTCGCTGCTGGAGGCGCAGCGTCACGAAACCGACGAGGCCGAGACCGTGACCGCTATGGCCTCGCTCTCCATGGCCAACAAGCACATGGGGAAGAGGTGCGCTCCTCTCACACGATGTTCGTGCGTGTCTGTCACATATTTGCTCATGGGGGCCCCTCGTTTGGGTCTGTTTACGTGACCCCGGGTGTATGTGTGAACGTGTGAGCGGTCTGTGATTGGCCAGCAGTGTAGAGGTACAGAACCGGTGGTGTATGCGGCCGGTGCAGGGCAGACGTCCAGCAGTGTCGGGCTTCTGACAGACACGCTCTGCCAGAGTCTTAATTGAAAACACACAGGCAACATTGATCACAGATGCTTGTGGTTCCTAGACTTGTATTACACTCACACACATACATATACAGTACATGTGTCCAGCATTGTGCCCTATAATTTCCTATTATTTTAATGAGAGACCCGGGACCAAAGGTGCAGTTGAACCTGTTGTGTCTGTTGGTTGTCTTGTTGTAAAGTCTTGTTATTTATTTGCGTCTTGAGATGAGAAGATGTACTGTAGTCCTGGTAACATCATCTTACTCTGTCCTGAGGAACAAGTGTTGTCTCTGAAACATCTCAGCTAACAATCTTAGGTTGTAATAACGTTTCTTTGTGTCACCCAGCAGGACAGAGGAGGAACCTATGGAAGAGGAACCACCATTGTAGAAGGTCAGCTGAACTTCCCCGGTGAAACCTCCTGGCTCAGAGCCTCTTTAAGGCAATCTGACCTCACTCTGCTCTCTCCATCCGTTTCATTTTAGTCCCGCCTCTGCCGGGCAGCACGACGTGTGTGCTTGGAGCACAGGAACCGAAACGGTCTGAAGAAATCTCCATAACAACCAGAGTGCAACAGTATAAAATATCTCAGCTGGGTCTGTATGTGACAGTATGTCCCGAATGCAGTTCCTGGTCTGTCCACAAGGGGCACTTTTGTGCAGAATCTAGACTCACGTTTCTTTGTTAAGATGTGAGAGCTGGTGCTTTTCACAAAAACTTTTCATTTTCTTACTTTCCAGAGCCACTAAATCGCCCACATGACTGATTTTGGCTGTGGGCCTCGTTATGGCAGCACCCTTTGTCTTTTTTTATTTCTTTGTTTGTTGGTCTTTTCTTGGATAATGACGTTAATTTCATTGGTCATCCACATTACCGCTAAACACTTCTGATGTTATTGAGAATTGACCCGAGAACGAGATCTGAGACTGAGAAAGAGTGACGAATTTTGGAGACCACCAGAAAAGAGTCATGAGAGTGACAATTCGAGTTGTGCCTTTTTCAAGAGTTTTCCTAATGAATGGAGAAGAACATTGCCTTAAACTAGATACAGGAAGGAAGATGTCACTCCACCCCTGTTTTTCTTTTCAAGGGGTAGGAATGCGTGAGGGTCAAAGGCTGGCCTGAAGAATCAAGAAACCCTCAGCATGTTTACCAGGAACTCCCTGCAGATATCTCCACATAATGACCTTTTTACTGTTTCATGTCGATTCATTTACTGAGCTTGTGTTGGACATAACTTCAGCTTGTGTCACTGATAATTGAGCTTCTAAGGTAGTTGTCAGCTATTCCAGGGCAAACATAGTTGGAATGCTTTTCTGTGACCTTCTCCAGTGCTTTAGAAGGCAAGCCAATGTAGCGACTTGTTTCAACTCTGATGACCAAATACGCACCTCCACTTTCTCAAGTGTTGACCAGCATGCACATGTAACGAAACAGCTTTCCATCTGCCATGTTTAAATTCAACTGTTTCAGAGCAGCAACTACAAAAACCATCTGCAAGCATGAGTTTGCTGTAAACCTCAGTAGTTCTTTGTCACTGCATTCATTTAGAATAGGACTGTATTGACGAAACACACATTTGTGATTTAAAAGAAACGTACACGATAGAACTGCTTATATTTTTCCTTTCCTCAACATGTTGTACTTTTATAGCTATGAATGTCTAGTCAAATTCAGATTACAGTTCATCAAGGGCACTAGTTTATCTCTGATGTTATTCTACTCAACAAACGGTCAGTTTTAATGACACCTTTGAAACAAGAGGAAAAGGGCTGGTTACCGATTTTAAATGTACCACTGAGCCTTTAGAAGTGCCACCTGGTGCGAGTTAGTGCTGGTGTAAAGCGTTACGTGGATGGAGAGGGTAATGGGTCTTTCACTGGGGGCAGGTGCTACAGAACATGTGCTCGTCACATGACCCAATCCAGGAAGTAGCGGGACCACCAGCTTCCACAATCGTAAACACCTTTGAGACGACTGTGATACTCAGACAATCTGCATGGGACTTTTCACATTGACGCTGTAGTTTTGGAGCTGGACCCTACAGTTACAGGACGGGCATACCAATGCTTCTAAACGGCACATAGAACTGTATATAAGTGCGATGATGCATGCTCACCATAGAACATTTGGCTTGACTTTGTACATTTAACTGATGATGTGTTTGACGGTTCACCATGACGACCTTTAACATTCTTTAACTGTGTGTCATGTCGGGTAAATATGAGACACATTAGGGAAGAAGATCTGATTCGCTGTTGCCATTGTTTAACAAACGCATGTCATGTGACTACTTCACCCTTCTGATCTTCTTTCTTGTGTTTTGTTATTTTTCTTGTCTTGTGAGGTTGGTTGTCCATTTCTTTTTACTTTTTGAATTATTTGCTTGGTTTTTTGTCTGTCCTTTTATAGCTGACAATTTGTTTTACCTGCTTGTGTCTTCAGTTTCTCGTTCTAGATTGTAACAGCCTTTTCAAACATTCTGGTGTCTTTTTGTTTTTTATTATAATTATTTTTTTATTTTATGTGGTGGCCGGGAGATGGTTTTACTTTGTATATCGATTCCAGTAAATGTGTACTTACTACATTCTGTTCATAGTAGATTTATATGATAAAGATCTATAGATAAATTATATATGATAAAGTTTGCAGACTCAAATATGAAAATTAGTATTGCACAGTGATATATATCAGTATGTGGTCTGGCTTTGGCCTTTAGGATTCCAAGCTGTCATTGGTTTTATTCATTTACAGACTGACGTCATAATCACTTAATCAAAAAACTCATCAAGGTTTCAGTCTTTAATTTGACAGAGCTCAACATAAAGACCCTGAAAATATCACAGACTGACACTGTAAGTTTTCATTGGCAAATATCATGTAGCAAGTTGATACTGACGTGATAAAGGTTTATTGGTTACTCTGGCTGGATTTTAGTTATTATTTTTTAAAAGTCGGCATTAAAGGTGAATCTCACAAAACCTGTCCAGAACATGTCTGAGTTATATTTCACCTGAATCAAAAGAAACATTGTGTCATCTGTTGTTTAAAGAAAATGAACTATTTAAACCATTTACTATTGAAAGCATTCATTTATTTTGCATGGTAACATTAATGAGAGCAAAGGTACAACACAATCCCAGTAATTATCAGAACAATTAACAGAATTATTGAAGCATTTATGCATTGTGCTGGTATTTTATGTATCACATTTGAGTTGATTTAAAGCTGGATTTTAAATAACAAATTGTAATTTAGAAATGAGAATCATTACTAAGAAGAAAGAGTTTATATATTTGAAATAAAATCACCAGATTGATTTCAGGCTGAATGGTCGTGGTTTTGTGAGGTTTAGTGTTTGGGGTGATGATGTCAGTGATGATGTCATGATGTCAGTGAAGGGTAAAATCTCTCGTTTCTGTGACGTTTCTGTTTTGGGATTTTTTGCGGTATAATTTTCAAATCACACTTATAATCTCCACTGAATTCCTCTGACAGCACAGAAACTGGCATTGATTGAAATTGTCTTGGAAATCTAAAGCAACAATATAATAATACAAACACTACGAGTCGGATCACTTTGAGATATCAGTCTGGATAACATCAGCCTAACTGTACAGTCTTATCTGGGTCATTTTAGTTTCTCTTGTGTTGTATAGAAGAATAGAGAAGAAAAGAGCCTTCCATTTGTTTTCCTTGTTTCTGTTATTTTTTAACCTGTGACGTGTCGTTCCTGCTCATTTGTCATGAGGTCTGGTCTGAGCGTTGTTTATTTGCAGGCCAAACCTTCTTTCATTGTCTTTTCCTCACAACTGTAGATTTCTGCATGTTTCTGCGACAGCATGTCGTCTGTTCTTGTAACATATTTGCACAAGGGGAACACAGGAGATTTGAAGCGTTAACAACATTGGATGACACATGACACACTCTTAAAAAAAGGTGCTTCCAGTAGTGCCACAGAAGAACCATGTTTGGCTGTATGGTTCCATAAAGAACCTTTAACACCTGCAGAACCTTTCTGTTTCCTTTAAGAACCTTTACGTTTCTGTGTAGTGGAAAGGTTCTTTAGAAAGAAGTGGTTCTTTTAGGAGTGAATGGTTCAATGGGGAACCTAAAATGGTTCTTCTATGGCATTGTTGCGAAGAACTTTTTAAGAACCTTCTTCTAAGAAGGTGCATGACATGGTCTAAGAGAAGAGAAGTCACTCTAAGAGAAGTTCTTTTCCTTCTCAGATTCTGGTCAGTCAGCAGATGGAAGGATGCTCTTTGTTTCCTGCAGATGTGCTTTTTACTTGTTTAAAAAAAGGAATGAAAGAAAAATGACTTTTGAATATTTTACAACAACAAAGTTATCTAGCACTTGTGACATACAGACCATAGACTTTACTGTATTTCTGTAGAGCCTTGTTTAGGTGGACGACACACTACAGCACACATTAGATGGCCTGTGTGATTACTTTCTCTTGATTTTTCTGCTCTTCATCTGGATTTATTTTGGGGCTGGAGGAAGACTAGGACAAGCTTTGGGTTCCTTTAGAACATCTGAAATCATCAAAGGGCTTCTCCAGATGCTTGACAGCTATATCTTCAGTTAGTCCAACACAAAACACACTTATCAGCCAGTAATACCTGTGACCACTGTGGCTCCAGAACAGTTCTACGTTTACAAAATGTAACAAAATGCATTTTATTTTTGTCACTTTGTTTATCCATTGGTACAATAGAACTTTTCTTGGGACCTTTGCTCTGTTTGTCTTTGACATCAGTTATAAAGTACCTTGTTTTTGAAAACCACAATGTCTTGTGTTTATTTCAAAGAACAGTCTCACTGTTGAACAGATTCACATACTGCCCTTTCAGTAATAATAATAATTCTCCTTTGATCATTTTAAATGGTGATCATAATGTGCATGATTCCTCACCTGGGAAAAGTGAAAACTCACAAAGTTTTAAGAGGTCTGCTCCTCTGCATGACATTCTGATGGGACCTGGAAATGTAGAGACACATGCAATGGTCTTGTGGAGATATTGTATGTTGGGAGAGCAGGGCAGGGATCATGCTTAGATCTTGCACAGTGTGTATGGGCTGTGGTTTATTGTCACAAGCATCAGTTCCCGTCACTTTGCCTGGAACTTCAATGTCAGACTCTAAGAATATATATACATATTTAGATTTATATATATAGAGAGAGAAAGAGTGTGTGTGTGTGTGTGTGTGTGTGTGTGGGCTACACAACAAGAGAAACTTTAGCTTTCTTATGACAATCTCAGATTTTTGTCATTTAAATCTGGAAATACAGTTTAATGATTTTGAATGTGTAAAAGATGTAAATTATAGAAATTTTTCTTCTTATGTGAATATTAATGTGAACGTTATGTTT
Source organism: Botia almorhae (assembly GCA_036877575.1). Classification (NCBI taxonomy): domain Eukaryota; kingdom Metazoa; phylum Chordata; class Actinopteri; order Cypriniformes; family Botiidae; genus Botia; species Botia almorhae. Next base: position 65,376 of record JAZGTJ010001011.1, read on the forward strand.
ACAGCACAACCATCAAGAAGATTGTCACAAGAGTCAAATGGATGTTTTCTACTGCTTTATATTTCCTCATTGAAAGACTAGAGTTTGTTGTGGGGTTGTGTTGTCAGCATGTGTTTCTGAAGCTGTACGGTACTGTCATGTTTCTGTGTCTTGTCTTCTGAGGGCCTCACAGAGTCTGTTCACACTGTCTGATGCTTGCAGTGAGCACAGCCCCATGTGTCCAGGGGAGGGCAACAGAGGCGAGGAGCTTACAGTAGTCACGACACGGATTACCAGCTCATTTAAAGGAGACAAAGGTCAGAGGTCTGTCAAAATAAACAGGGCTGAGTAAAAGCGAGATAAACCTAGAGATCAACCAAAGCAAACAAAAGCATCCCTGTGTCTGCTAAGCAGCAGTGCAATAAACTGATAGCCTAGCTAATTTTAGGTTGTAAAAACTTTTCCATTAGTTAAAAAAATGTTAAAAATGGTGTTTTGAATGTTCTAGGACTGTTCAAAACGTCCAGTTTGTTAGATGTTGTATTACGTTATTGCTTGGTTATAAGAATGGTATTTCGACGTTTTTAATCTGTAACATTTTTAAAACGATCCACTAACATTTTAGGAATAATGTTTTTTGATATGATAGATAATGTTAAAAACACATTCTACTAACATTACTGCATGAATGTTTTTGGTAACTTTATGAGAACGTTAGACAACACTCTAAAAACATTTCCTGTTAGCTGGGAGTGCAGTGTGTGAAAGGACAAGCAAGACACAATATTTAGTGTCCTGTAGGTCGACGACAGATCTTCCTCAAACAACATGATGGCCACGACGGTGAGGTGAACCTCAGGAATGTGTTCACACACTGGGTTCCTCTGAGGTCACACTGAGGTGAGGGCTGGTGAAGAGACAGAGCCCGGGGATCTTTGTCGAGTCAATCTACTGCAGTCTACAGACTTGATTTAAGACCTTGAGCTCAACTAGGCGACTTTACGAGGCATTCATTTCTAAAACACTAAAACCGTCCTGGAGAACACAAGCTCGACACATAGAACAAAAGAAACAACAACAACTGCTTCAGTTTATTCAGTGTCGCAAAGTTTAACAGTAACAAAACTGTTCGTGGTACCACAGTACACAAAATGCATCTGTAATATTACCATGAACTGTACAGACCCAAAAATGTGTTGGTTTTGGAATCTCCCGTAATGGGGCGTTTATTTACAGAACAAATCACACTGTAGAAACAAAGAAGAAACAAACCATGTTGTTTTGTTGGTTCTTATTTAATGTATTCTGGGTGAAAATATCTTAATGGTTTTTAAGAATGACAGCAAGTCGCTCAGACTTCCACAACAAGATCTGTTTCATCTAGCTTACTGTTCCTGCAGCTCAGTTGGTAGTGCATTACATTAGCAGTGCAAAGATGTGGGTTTGATTTTCAGGGAACACAAGTACTGATAAATTGTATAGCTAAGTTACACATCAGTTGGACAGAAGAAGCACCGCCTTTGGGGTAAACAGCAGAAGACCTGGGAAGAATTTTCTCCCTTTAACTCTGCTTTTAAGTTTGCTGTCATAACTATGCACGACTAAATAATTACGTAAAATAAATGAATTGCCTTTGGCATTATTTGTTCCTGCTGTCCACAGCCCAATCAAAACAGACCTGTGACCCATTTAGGGGTCGTGACCTATCAGTTGAGAATCACTGCTTGTTTTAATTGGCTGTAGTTGCACAAATCAATGTTGTTTCCTCTACAAATGTATCTTTTTCTGCTCTTCACCTTCATCTCTTTGCTCATCCTCATTTGATGAGGTTCAGTCTGTCATTAAAGTCTCTCACCAGAGCATCACTCGCCTCCTTCTCTAGTTTTTAATTGTGGCTCTGAGGTGGTGGAGAGAACCAGCTGCATCTCTGAGCCAAATTACAGATTAGCCTTATAGAACTGGGGTCATGTGACACAAGAGTTTCACCCAATGGGTGTGTACATCATCTCTCTCTTTCCATAATCAGAAATGCACCAAGTTTAATTCTTCATTTATGTTGTTATGTTGCTTGTTAATAATAATAATAATAAATTAAACCCTTAAACTTCTTTTATCTTATTGTTATTGTCACTGTTATTAGCTTTACCTCGTGTCTCAGAACACGTCTTAAATATGGTAAAATGGCGGTAAGACACGACCTCTCTTGGCTTATTGTTTTATTTAATCATCTGTGCAGCCACGTCAAAGTTTTGTCTGAAGTCATAATGTTGATGACACTCACAGTGTGGTGAGAGACTGCACGCCTGTGCTCCGGCTCACTCCTCTTCAGTCCGAGACTCGTGTTCTGTTTGGAGAGCTGTGTTGTGTTTGCTTGTCTTTGCTGTGTTTAGGCTGAAGTCTGGTGCTCACCCTGTGGGGCTTCAGCAAGAACATAACGGAGTACCGACCCATCGGCGCATTCACTCAGGTAAAACACAGCTAGTGTAATGTAGCACAGCAGGATGCTCCCCGTGTTACCCTGGAAGCCAGAAACAAATACAGCCTCAAATGTGGTAAGTTCACACACTATATTCCCTACAGAATCATTTTCAGTGTCGACCCCACGCACCTCACTGTTCAGTTCTACTTTAAATGTCACAGACTGTCACAAATGTTTGCTGTCACTAAAACACTGAGGGGGAAAAGTGGCTCTCAGGGCTCAAACCATGTTTTTCTCATTAGACTCTCACATAATTTTTTAAAAGCACACACAAACTCAGCCCACATCAATTTATGCCTGTTGTGTTAGTCCAAATTACACAGGTGACCTAGCCTCTTCCTGCCCTACAAGATCAAAAAATAGAGGGGGGGGATCTGCCCCTCGGAGCAAGTTAAATTTCAACCCCCCATTGCACCGCAATTCCCCCCGGCTGAAGGAATCGTGTAAAGAGGGTATGTTTTACCCTCAGGCCTTCACATAAGGAGCCCATTACCATCAGTGTGTATCTCTGTGATCTGCCATTCTGATGTTTCATCCTCTAACAACAGATACATGTATTTATCTGAAATTGATTGCTGTCTGGTCATGCACACATCATTATTACTCATTACGTTTGTGCATTTGGCAGATGCTTTAAAG
>JAZGTJ010001012.1:0-11977 GCA_036877575.1 Botia almorhae
ATGCAGGAGATTTTGTGTGGGTTACGTGACCTTTGTTCCTCTAAGCACAAAAATGCCTCTGGGGTTAATCCAGGATCAGTGTAACCTTGTATAAACTCTCACATTTGAAATGAAGACCACAAGTGATTCTATGTACAGTAATCCCTGATCTCTAGCACACACATCCTCTGATTTGACATAATGATAAAGTGCATCAACCTCTTTGTATCTGACATCCCAGCTAATAATTTTACATTGTAAGACCATTTCCCTAACATTTCCATTAAGTAACAAGAAAGTTAAAAACATTAGTTTGAAAGTTTTAGGAACATTCCAGTTTTTAGATTTACATTGTTCCTTTATAATAAGAACATTATTCAAATCTTTTAATTCTGTAATGTTTTTAAAAAGTTCCACTAACTAATAAAAAAAATAACATTTTTATTGTATAGCATTAAAAACGTTCTACTAGCGTTACCACAAGAATGTTTTGATAACTGAGAAAACTTGAATGTTGGTCAAAGATCTGAGAACGTTCCCTTAGATAAAATAAATAAAAACTATATTACAACTGTTTGAAGGCGTATGCCATTTTGATGCACTCTACACAAATTACATCATGTCAATTTCCATCAAGTTTACGATGGTCTTAAACAGCCCGTCAACTGTGCGTCTCCAGGTGACTGATGATGACCTTACGTGTCACAGTTAATAGGCTTTGCTTTTGTGTCCGTTCTCTCTATTCAGTGCCCAGGTAAGAGGGCTAACCCATCTGCATATTCATGACTGTGAAATGGACACGGTCGCCATGGAGACAGCTCAGTCTCATATGCTGATGTTGACACTGACCATTGACGACTTTTGATGCTACAGTACTGACGGGTATAATCAAGCCTGCCTGTCTCCAACAGCCCACAAAACAAAGCCAGAAATAGACAAACAATAACACGCAATAAGAATTAACTTCACAAAGTATCAACTAATGCTCCAAATCAAACTTTTTTGTGCGCAACAAGAAAATGTCAAGTAGAAAACATAACTGTTCACTACCAATTTGTGAACTATTTTTCTCTACTTTGACTGCACAGCCAGTAATCAACAATCCTACACAAACTTTTAATGTCCCCAAAACACACCCTTACACTTTATAGTCTTAAAACAACTTGTTTTCGAAACATGATCATGAGAAATCATGATTATCTGACTTTGGAAGTGATTTGATGGTATTGATCCACACTGCAAGAGCACTAGCATGGTACGAAAACAGCACCCTATTTAGCACTGACAGCGTTCTTCTATTAAAATGTCTTACTAACCATCGGTTTCAGAACAGGTTGTACAAGCTACATCATTCACACAGTCAAAAGACACTAGGCTATGTGGTTTTACCACTGTATAAAGCTCCTTGTGGTTCACAGTCACAAAATATGTCCAACACAGATTAGTAAACAATAATACAAATCATTTGAGTACATCACCACCATCTGCTAAAGTTTCTCAACAGGTAGGCAGCATCTGCAAATGTTCCCATATGATACGAACATATGCAAAACGAGTTTATTAAATTAAACAGTAAACAGTTAAGAGGGAAGACATACCATGTTGACCTCAGACACCATGTCTATGCTCGCCACGTCGATGCTCATCCCGACCGCCACCGGCGCACCTTAAAGGAGAGAAAACTTAACCCTCAAGTTCAACGCAATCAATTTATTCGCTTTTAAACAAATTACTTCACTTCTGTTAAACCTAAAAGAATTGCGTAACCTCCAAAATGAGGTAACATAAAATGATCAACAACGTACCTCCAAAGTCTGGTCGAAGACGAATGTCGTACCCTTTCAACAGCTTGTCTACCGTCTCTTTGACAAAAGACATATTTCCTGGTTCATTGGCGCTGAAAAGAAATTAAAAAGAAGGTTATTCCGTCATATCAAGGAAGCCCAGGAGGTCCAAGCTCACGCGCGTCTCCAGCAGCTCTTCTTACCTTTGAGCACAGCACATCACTGCCACAATTACCGGTAATGAAAGAACACCAAACAGCCTTCGTTTCTGTATCCCAAACATTCCTTACACTCTTTAGGGAAAAGGAAACGAGCGACAAAACGGACGTTGTAAGGTTTCCTCGCGCAGGTGACAGGTTACGTTATTCCATCAGTAGGTCTTTGCTAAAGAAGTCACTGATGACTCCCAGTTACTGTCAAACACGCGTAAACGAATCGCTGCGATCCAGGTTATCGCTCTGTGTTATTTGGATAGGTGCTCTGTAAATACAATGCATTTTGCCCGAGACACTACCGGAGCTTGCAGCAGGGGAGTCGGTGTTTGGGGCTCAGCCAGATCTTCATCCTTCGGTTTTAACGCCCGGCGCTGCGCTGTCCCGAATCTACACCCTCTGTTGAAGTCACAGCCTTACGCCTCTTTTTTGGTTAGCGCTAGAAGCAAATGATCGAAGTTCAGAATGATTATTCGAAAGGCAACTGAATATTGCTTACACACGCGCAACAATATACGCGTATTTTCAGCTGTTTTCTAAATGTACGGATGAACCAAAAACTGAAACTGAAAGTTCGGTTATTGATATGGGCAACTGTAACTGATAAACACAACGACCGGAGTGTGATAAAATTGCCAAATGAGCACGAGGACTTCTCTAGAAGTGCTCACGTGACTTGACGTTCCTCAAGTTGGCTGGTTTGTTTGTTTGTTGACTGTTGTTATTTGTAGACTGTTGGCGTTGCTTATCGAGTACCCTTTATAATAGTTGGTTCAACGAGAAAACGTAATACCATATGTCTTTCAAACATCTGTCAGCAAAAAGATGAAGTTAAGCATGTTATCTACAGGAGAAAAAAGATATACTCATGTGAAAGTTTAAGTAGCTGGGTTCAGCCTCGTTGCTATAAACGATAAATCTGCGGCTGTGAGGGAAACCAACCTACACCAGCTCACAGCAAGCTGACTGAGTCACAACTTCTTATGTTGTAAAGTCTTTGTAAAAATCAGGTAGACATCTTAAGAAATGTTTCCTCACACACTAGAACGTCAGATCTGTGGCATTTTACATGAAAGCTTGTCATAACTGTTAAGTACTTGGCTATTTCCTTCCATATGGGACACTAATCTCTCTCTCTCCCTCTCTCCCTACACATAGCTGCTCTAAAGGTATGGTGGTGTCAAATAGCACTGCTTTAGAAATTTGTTAACACATTACACCTGATGTACTGTACCTCTGCGCCCGCACACACATACACACACACACACACACACAAAGTGATAAACAGATCATCACACCATGGAGTGCAGTGCACAAAGAATAATGCTGCTTTATTGACACCTTCGGTGATGGAATCAATGTGATATATTACTTGTCCTCACCACCACTCCCCTTCAATAGATATTAAGGCTTTGCCAGCGAGCCTCTAGACAATTTTATTATACATAATCAGATTTTCAATGAGGCCTGACAGTCTGCTGGAGATTTAGCATAAGTAAAATGGCTGCTACCAAGCCCTTAAAACTTGTCATTAAATTAAATCCTGTTAATTTGACCTGTGTTCGGAATTACAGGGCCCATTGCTCGACTGAATGGAATGGCTGTTTACGGGAGCGCTCGGTGGATTTGATGCAGTCAATGGTTGAAGCTAGTGGCCTTCTTAAATCCCTCATGCTGCATTAAAGCTGTAGTGTGCGGACCAATGCCGCCCTAATGCTTTTAGAAGCAGACGCCGGATATACAGAGGGATGCGGCTATGCTTCCTGGTACTGTTTCGGAAGCTTTATTCCAGAGAGGAGAAGGCTGAGATGTTATTGGAGGCTCTTTCTTCTTTTGTCCTCGAGTACATATTATTCTGTTCTAGGATGGCAACATTTAGCTATTGATCCACTGTCTGTAACAGTGTTAGGATGATATTAGGCTATAATAATAGATGCATTTAGCCCTCTACGTTTTGAATGATTTGCAAATCTTCTTTTAAGTCTATTTTTGGATCTGTCTGTATTGAGCAAATCTTAAAGTTTCCTAGTTTTTTCTTTTTGCCTAGGTATTTTTTTTTACCTTTTAACCCCGAACGTTGGCGTTCATAAGGAAGTATTCAATATAACGTCGCCAAAAATGGTTTCCGAGGACTTTATACGGCTGTACAGTATATCTGGGGGACCATTTCTGTGCTTCTTGCAGCACAGACGTTTATCAAAGAACAGATACTATAAGGAGAGAGATGGAAAGGGAGGGTTGCTCTGAACAGCACTTACCCACACACACCCACATCCCATCATCCAAACAAAGCACTCCACTCACACATCATCTGCAAATGCAAAGGCTCCTCGGTGTGTGGGCTGAGCAAATGGCAGCAAGTCACGGTCACACACCAAGCCAAATGCTGTTAAAACCTTTCAAGTTACGGTAGCCAAACAGGCTGTGGGTGGACCTGAACCTTTTACAATGATCTCTGTCTCTGAACAAAAAGGTCTTCGAAATGACCGGTCTCCTTTGACCCCTCTAACTGTGAGATTTAAGGCAGCATTTGTAAAGCCCGCTAGATGTTCAAAGGAAAACATCTGTGATGTTCTGAGCTACAGTAAGGGTGAGGTGGTGCAACATCGCTTAGCTGGGATGAAAACATGGTTACACTGTCTTCTCTGAATGGGGTTTCTCTTTTATTTGTGTCAAGGCGCAGATGCTGAGGACCTCTCTCCCCCACACGCCCGCACCACCTCCTCCAGCTTAAATGGACACAGATAAATAGATCCTCAGGATGAAGTGAATATTACGCTGTGCTGAATGAATTATGTATGTATGTGGCTGACATTAGAGGCTTGATTTGTTTTAGATTGAGACAGAACTTTGGAAAATTACTTGTAATACCCAAGAATTCGAGTCGCTGTGATACTATAGTAAAGCATAGAGAGATTGTGATGAGTTAAATTCAGGGTAGGAATATCTTCCGTGGAAGGCACAAGACCATAAAATGCTCGTCCAATCATTGCATTCAGTCCAAATGCAATAATAGGATGTCCTACTTGACTGTCCGACAACGTATTTGCATACCTCCATGGTCTATTGGAAGAGGTGTGCCTTTGGAGAGCTCCTTGAATGGAGGGCGGGAGATGTTGTGCTTTCAAAACTAGCTTACTATTGCTGGTGTCTCTAAAATTGCTTACCGTACCTTTAAAGAGACATGTGAGAAATATGAAAATTGCTGTCATTTACTCAACCCCAAACCCGTATGACTGACTGACTTCCATGGAGCACAAAAGGAGATTTGAGGCATAATGTTAAAGAATGACAGCCTCAGCCACTATTCAGATTTACTGCATGCCATGTGTCAACATTCAAAGTTTTTACCCTCTTGTGTTCCCTTGAAGAAAGAGCGCTGTGGGTTTGGATAAGCAGAAGGGTACGTACAAAGTAGAGCGTTTTTTATAGCACATGGTAGATTACATAGTAGATTTACCCAATTTAATCAATGTGGTGAGTACATACCTTGTGTCATATATTGCAAACAGCTTTTTATTGCCATCCACAGCATTCCTGAAAAGAAGAAAGGAAAGTGATTTTACTATTCAAGTATTACTATTTTTGGAACAAATGATTTCAACTGCTGTAACATGAAGTGGTTTGTGTCCTCCAAAAAAGAGAATGCATTTTATCCTTTAAACCAAAAATAGTTACAAATATCATGAGTCCTTTGCAGTATCACACACTTGTCTTGAACTCAAACAGGCTGGAATGATGGCTGCAATTATCCTGTTCTGATAATCTTAGTTATTCAAGCTCTGTTTGACATGCACACATGCTAGATCAAGATGATCAGATGCTCGCAGGGCACAGGTGGACTGCAGAAGTAACAGCTGTTCTTGTGTGAAAGCCTCACATCAATACACATCAATGGACTCAATCAGCATTCAGACACAAATGCTGCAAAAATAAATCAATGCCCTAAACGCATGACTAAAATATGACATTGTGAGGTTTGCCTGTGTATGCGTAACGTCTCACAATAATGCAGTACCACTTCTTAAACCTTGAATTAATGCTGCCCCAACAGATGCATGTTTTTCCAGACTTTTTTTCAATGAGCACTGTGACCATTAAAGCCAACCCATAGCAGATGTTTAATTTACACTCGCGAATCAAAGACTGTCTTTGGTGCTCTTACTGTAAATCGGTGTGACACTCGTCGACGTGCATTACATACAAAGGAATGATTTATTGTATGGAAAAACTGGAAAGACTTTGATTTATATACGAATATAACATTGGTAATAATGATACGTTAATTCCTAACAGCACGCATGCTTTTGTACGATTTTGCATCATTACTAGCCACAGCAAATCTGTACGTGTTAAATATTGCTTTTCTCGTGTGTTGTGTGCTATGTCCTGCCGGTCGTTCCCAATTCAACTGAAATAAAAGAAACTAGTTCAGTTAGTTTCACTCAAAAAGGACATGAAATTGGAGCGGGCGCTATAGGGCTTTAACATCGTCGTTTATTGATTGAGTTCAGGCACTGCGCAGTGATATTCAGCGTCAAAAAAATGGGATAAGAGTTCCCTCTGATGGTTGTCCTCATTACTACCCGTGCCCCTTCTGTTTCTTACGAAATACACAAAACAACGTGTTTTCTCAATCCGCTTTTTAACACGAGGTTCTGCCACAAATCAACAGTGTCTCTGTCTCTCCTATATATGTATATGTGTATACATATCGTTTATTAGTTTAGTTAATTAGCTAAAGTTTTATTTGCTTCAGCAAGATGCTTTAAATTACAATGGCTAAATTGGCAAATCTGATACATTTCAAGAATTATTGACCCCCATCAGTGGATAAATAATGGTTTGCAGGCACTCCTCAGGGGAAGCCGATCTTCATTAAACAGCCTTACTGGCTCAAGGGAGCTGCGTGCGGGTAAATGCTCCGGCAGAAAATGCATAGTAAGCAGAATTGTTGGGAAATCCACTCGTTTTACGCCAGCCACGCATTCATCTCACACGGGCGACCGGGGTAATCGCGCTCTTCTCTGAATAAGCTTAAACAGACAAGTTTCAGACCCCACCGGGTCCCCAAAATTTCCCCTGGGGGGTAATTATGCAGCGAGAGCGGAGGTGACGTCCCATTACTTTGGTTTCAAATATGAACGAGTGACAGTCGAGCTGGTGTAGAGCGAGCGACAGACGTCCAGAGAGGCGGTAAGCGGTAAATCCTGTTCAAGTCTGTAACGCTTGACCGCTTGCGCAGATAAGCGTTGAGATGTTGTACAATAGGCTACCACACTGTGATGTTGAGGGAAGAAGGGGAAAAGTAATGGGGTGTTAAAGGGGTTGTGCTATATAGAGGGTGAAAAGGGGAAGAGAGAAAACAAAGACTCTTTTAAAGGGCTGTTGTACTCTGCTTGTCGTTCAATTGGATTTAGGAGTGATGAACAGGTTTTTGGGATGCGGAGGAAGGGAAGGGTTCCTCTGCAGCGGTTGCTCAGTCACTGAATCGTACGAGACGGAGGAACAATGAGTCTGTACTGTATGGATGTGTCAGAGAAGCAACGCATCACTCTACTGCTGTAAGCGAAACATTGCGGGATTTTGCTCAGTGCTTTTAAAGGAATTCATTGCAGTTCTTCAGCGTGGATCCATTGCATCATTCAGGTATTTGAGGTAAGATACGACGCTTTTATAGTATTGTGATTGTATATCTCTTCTAAACTCTTGCCAATACTGGCAAGTAAATGCCAATACTGAGTTGGACAAGTTTATATGGCAAAGGCTGTTAAACTGAGAATTACAGCTGCTGCAAACTCGGAGCTCCGTCAGATTTTTACAAATGACCACAACGGGCATGGTGCAAAAACCATACCAAAGTGGTATCCAAGGGTTATGCTAAAAAAAGATCTTTGTTTGCTTGGATTTCTTAAATAATGGCAGCATTCTGAAAAGCTTAAAGCAATATTATTAAATAATAAAAATAATACAATAATAAAAACAGTATATATGTACTCACTATATAACAATAAAAATGTCTAAATTTTGGGTGCATGAATTTAAGTGTAATCTACGGCTAGTCTACAGTTACAGCGTGCAGTCTCATCATCAGAGCTTTTAGACTGAATACTTTGTTAAATAGGATGATGTTGAATTTGATGGTTTTGGTTAAAGATGTTGCATGCACGCTATCTTCTCAATTTTATGCTCAATTACATCATAAAGAAGCCCATAATTCAGTTTCACAGTGAATCAGGGCTACAGTCTGCTCTGGATATCACTCTCTCCAGTGCTGTGTGAATGACTGTGTGCTGGACTCTTTGCAGGTATGGGATATGGACCACACTGCAGCATCAAAATGAGAAGACTCTGGCTCGGAGTTGTTTTCATGACTTTCACCTGCCATCTGAGGTAAACCACATATTACATGTTTGTAGATTAATAAAGACAAACTTTCTTTATCACAGACACTCCGTATTTCCTAGTTTATTGTGTAGAAGTCAGTTAATGGTGAAATAAAATGTGATGAGTTTTGAATTTATATCAGTTATATCAGTTATATCTTAAGAAGCATATTTTCTGGACCATTGTGATTGGTCCAGAAATCACAGTTCTGGACCAATCACAGTAATAACAGTTAATAATTCTCTGTGTTAATTGTAGTTATTAATTCTGTGTGATCAGCCTTTCCCAGTCCACTACAGGGACCCCGAAGGAGTCAGAGCTTAATGATAACATCACAATCTTCACACGGATCCTAGATGGATTGCTGGATGGCTACGATAACAGACTGCGACCTGGGCTGGGAGGTAAACTCTGCCTAGATACCTCAAACCTCATCTCAAACCTTGATATCTCCAAACCTCATCAGAAACAAGAGCGTGCTTTAGCGAAGAGGTGTTTTTGTCTTCTTTATGGTTCTTCAGCATTAATGCCTGGCATTGACCTTCGGTGGTTGTTCTGAAAAGGCATGTTTAAGAAAAAGCCGGATCGTTTTTGAATAAACCCCAGCGCATTCCATCGTGACATCAGCATGAAGGACTTTCATTAAAAAAATGAATAGTCGCTGCTTCTTTTCATTCTGCAGACAGAGGAAAAGTACACAGAGAAAAGACTCGTGTAAGCAGAGATGTTTTCACAGAACAGAAGTGATCACTAAAATTGCCCGGTCCTCTGTAAAAATCAAATGGCCGCAATTTCCCAGCACTCTGAATTACTGTGTACTTGCGGGGGATAGAGGTAGAGAGAGAGAGAGAGAGAGAGAGAGGACATGGCTGTGTCTGCTGACCTTGAAAAAGCCATCGTTCTTTTTAAAGGATGCAGGTTCATTGTTCTCAGAGGGCAAAGTGAGGCATTATGGACGAGAGTGAGAGTAAACATCGAGTTGCTGTATTTACATGTGAAAGAGTACAAGAAAGCACATCCCAAAACTGTTGCAGCATTGTGTCTGTAGACAAATAACACGAATGAGCATTATTCTCCGCTTTAGTGCTGAGATATGCAATCAGAGGAAAGAAATTAATTGCTACCAGAGAGTCATTTATTTAAAGAGAACGCAACTGTCATACAAATACGTGGCCAAGTTTGTTGGAATTAAGGCAAACGTTCATTGAAATTAGATTTTTTTTAAGACAGATTATATATCCCATGCATTTGCCATTGTAGGGTCCATAGTTGCACCCCACATAATATTAAATAAAAATTCTGTATATTGTTAGCAGAAATGTTTCTGTATACATTATGTACAATTCCACTAAATGTAAGTTTCCAGTGATGCAAAAAGAAAAATAATCTAATATCTAACGCGTCATACTCTGCATTTGGCTTTACAGAAAAAGTGACAGAAATTAAGACCAACATCTTTGTCACCAGCTTTGGTCCAGTGTCAGACACTGAGATGGTAAGTACCTGAACCATGTCCTTCCTTCAATTAGAAGCGCCATTCATTACACAGCCCAGCTGGAGATTCCCAACCGAGCTTCCATTTCATCAAGACCCCCGATCGGTGTCATTTCTTTACCTTGTCAACATTTACTGCTGCAGGAATACATTTCAGCGGGCATTATCCCAGGTATCTGGGTAGATAAACTGATGAACTGATATTGTTTGTTTTTATATTCTGTAATGAATTTGGTTTTCCTGTCAGACAGGGACATTGTTTAAATTCACAGCGCTGGGAAAAATGTTTACGGTCAAGCCGTCACTTCCCTGGGCTCACTTCAGTAGGTTATACCCTAGAGAACCTTAGTGACTGCCACTCATCACAGGCTGTTTTAAACAACCCCCACCTCATCCCCCCTGCACTTACACACACACACACCCATCTAACAGGGATCGTGCTCAGAAGGTTGACTAACATTCTCTAAAAGTTCTGTCAAAGTTCTTATAGTTATCAAAAACATTCTTGCCGTACATTAGTATAATGCTTTTTTAACATTATATATCTATATTAAAACAAAAAAATATTCTTAAATTGTTAGTAAAACGTCGTAAAATATTACATAATTTAATGTTTGAATAACATTTTTATCCTTAAGCAATAACGTTAATACAATGTTTAAAAATTGGACATTTTAAATGCTCTTAACTTTCAAAATAACGTTTTTAATGTTTGTAGCAAGCCGTCCTACAACCTAAAATTGTTAGCTGGTTTCACAGTAATCCTGCCTTCAGATGCGCACCTGATGACACCACTGTTTTCTCTTCAATACAGGAGTACACCATTGACGTATTTTTCCGTCAAAGCTGGAAAGACGAGCGTTTGCGTTTTAAGGGCCCGATGGAGATGCTGCCTCTGAATAACTTGCTGGCCAGCAACATCTGGACTCCCGACACCTTTTTTCTCAACGGCAAAAAATCTATTGCGCACAACATGACTACGCCCAACAAGCTGCTGAGACTGAAGGATGATGGGACATTGCTGTACACCATGAGGTACCACTTAAGATAATAAAGTCATAATAACAGATCTTTGTCATTTTAGAACGTTTTAGCCACTGTCTGCCTGAAGGTTTTTAAATAGTAATGGGTAGTGCAATTTTACCTCATTTTTACCTCATTTCATTTATGGCCTCCTCGCCTGTATTTGGCCTCCTAACCCTTTGTCGTTTGACAGATGTGTTAAGCGCACCTGCGCTTGGCTCTAGCTGAACTCAGCATCGCATGTTCCATAAAATCTTAGTGGGAATGTTTAGCACGACTTTGCTAAAGCTAAGGGACATCACATGTCAATGTTTTTTTTTTGCAGGGGTATAGCAACCCAGCTAACAATTTTAGGCTTTAGGAACACTTCCCTAACGTGTCCATTAAGTAACAAAAACATTAAAAAAACTATGAATGTTCTAAAGTGTCTTTTTTTAGACATTCTATTAGCATTATTCTGTAACATTAAAACAATCAACTAACAATTTAAGAACAACAATTTAAGGATTTTTTAAATATGTGATATATAACATTAAAAGCAGAGAACCTTAGCTGGGTACCATTATAACAGGGGACATGTCCCCCCCACCTTTACAGGCAACAGTCATTTTGTTTAATAAGCTCGGTTCGGCTTGGCTGCAGTACGAAAAAAAACTGTTGCCGGCCACATAAAAGGACAGTTTAAGGAACGAGTGAAAGCCTTTGCGTTGGTGGTCGATCAGACGAATGAGTGCGGAATCAATATGCGGTAATCTTAAAATGTCTGGCACATTTTATCAACAAATCTGTTATGACTACGGGAGTTGCATCATGTCACCTCATTAATATTCATGAGCTAGACTGATGTGCCTCTCCTGACTTTTTGCCCCTGCTGTTTATGCATTCATTTTATTTTTACTTCGTGCCTTGAGCCCGAGGTGAGCAACCTGAAGTTATACCAGAGAAAAGAAGGAGAGGGGGGCCATGACAAAGAGGGAGATACTGCAGAAACAACAAAGAAAGAGGAGAAAGAGGGGCATGTGGTTCTGTGTTTATAGCCCTGTTGTGGAGTTGTTCTCCATAGACTGTCTGCTCCATTACTCGCACTAGCGGGGAGGG